>VXAK01023815.1:38288-51415 GCA_013399435.1 Arenaria interpres | reverse complement strand
TGTCCCTTTGGGGGGATGGAGGAGGTGGGGCTGGGGGACACTCTGGGTCTGGGGGTCCCCTTGGGGTCCCAGTCCTGGGGCACATGGGTCTGGGTACACCCCAGTGATGGGGGTCCCCTTGGGGTGCTGGTCCTGAGGGACTGGGGGGCACCCCAAGGATGCTCATCCTGGGGTCTTGAGGGGTCTCCCAGGGGTCCTAAGGGATGGAGGTGGGAGCAAGCAGGGTCTGGCTTGTCCCATGTGGGATGTGGGGACTGTGGGGGTCCCCTGGGCTTCCCCCCGCTCTCCTTGACCTCTCTCTTTCCCCCCCCGCAGGCCTCAGGCACCCGCCGGTGCAAGGCCATGGGGCCACGGGCCACGGCGAGGCAGGCGGAGGCCCAGCAGCTGCAGGAGCTGCGGAGCCGGACGGAGAAGGCCGAGAGGAGGCTTCTGGCCTGCGAGAACCTGGTCGGGGAGCTGGGCAACCTCCTGCAGGACTACGGGCACCTCCAGCAGCGGCTGGACAACGTGGAGAATCTCCTGAAGAACAGGAATTTTTGGATCCTGCGGCTGCCCCCTGGTTCCCGGGGGGAGATCCCCAAGGTAACAGCGTCCATCCTGGCCGCTGGAAGCACCGGTGCCACTGGCAAAACCCCTAAACGGTGGGATTTAGGGAACGAGGGGGGTGATTTTAGCAGTGGGCTCAGGTGCTGAGCGCCTGCAAGGCCTGGACTTGCTGCCTGCAAACCCCAATGTGGCCAGGCACGCTTTGCCTAGGCAACCAAAACCGGGTGCCGGCTTCCAGACGCCTGTTGTCCCGTTACCCGACCGACACTGGGAGTCACTGAGTGCATAATATTTGTGGTTCCAGGTCCCGCTCACATTCGATGACATTTCGGTGTACTTCAACGAGGAGGAGTGGGAGAGGCTGGAGCGCTGGCAGAAGGATCTGTACCGGGCTGTGATGAGGGGCAACTACGAGATGCTGGTCTCCCTGGGTAAGGCACGGCGGGGAGGGCTGGAACCCACAGCCAGCCCCTGGGGCGAGCAGAACCTCTCCCGGGCAGTCAGACCCAGGCGTTTTCCCTCCTCCCTGCTCGTAAGGAACGAATAAAGTCTGTAAGAGATACCTGTAGTAGGTAATAGTAGCGATAATAATACGAGCAATATCAATTACACAAAATCTCCAGGCAAGATGCTGTTCCTAATGACGGTGTAAGGGGATTCCAGGGACAGGGAACCCTCGTGCTCTTCCAGCACGGTTCAGGAATTATCCCGATGAAGCCTGATCATGGCACCTTGAACTCGTTTTCTGTCTGTTTGGCTGCCCTGTGAAGTGACAGGGACGTTTCTGTGTACCTTGGTAAAGAACTGACCTAATTACACTCCCTCACTCTCATGTTCTTGGGTGATTTGGGCTGTAAGATACTCCCCACCTAAAGCTGTTTTTTTGGCCATGACTGGTAACACGCTGGTCTCTGCAGCCACTGAAGCCGAGGCTTCACTTTTCTCAGTGATGTTTTGTAGAAAAAGGAATAAACCTGTTCCCCTCGTGGTCCCATGTGGCACAGACATCCCTCCAGAGCAGCAGGAAGGTCTCTGTCCCCACTCCACAGCCGTAGCTCGGAAGAGTTACTCTTCAAATCACGACTAAAGCCGAAATGGGAGGAAAACGTTAAAGACAAACCTTTCTCCTTTGAGATTTTAGGTCATGTTCCGTTATTTAGATATTCTCTGTACTTGAGCTACTGCTGTGCTCGTGGGCAAGTCCCAACACGGGACGAAGGAACCCACGTCACAGTTTTTCTGTGGTTTAGTACAAGTAATGTATTTGTGTCTGTCTGTCCTGCTGCTGGCGCCGGGGTCAGGGAGAGAAGGGGCGTTTTGAGAGTTTGACAGAATAAAGATGCAGCCGGTTCCTAAATAAACACGATGCTCCTCTGCCCCCTGAGCAGACTATGCCCTCTCCAAGCCTGATATCCTGTCCCGAATGGAGAGGGACGAAGAGCTCTGCGTCCAAGAGGGTCAGGAGCTCCCATTGACAGGCCTTGGAAAGGATCAGGAGCCCCCAGGGGCACCAGAAGAGAGGGACCAGATGAAAGAGCCTTTGGGAGAAGACGAATTCCCCATGGAATTTGACACGGGTACGTTCAGTGGGCGCTGGGAGGAAGTGGCAGCTCCTTTCTCGGCTTTGTCAGGACATTTCCCAGCGGTGTCTCTGTTAGGAATCAACTGCTCCGAGGGTTTTTTGACCTTTATTGTCTAAACCTCCATGGAGTACCTGGAATCTTTCTTCCAAGAGGAACCTTTATGTTTGGCCAGATGAATCCTGTGGAAAAAAACAGACAGAGCCCATCAGGAGGGGCTGGGATGGAGTCTGGAGGGGTGGGACAGGCCTCCTGTGATCCCTTCCAGTCCTGTCTTCGTGCAGTTGGACAACCCTCCTTCACCTGATGGCATGCGTGAGCCCTGGGGCTTCCAAAACCCCCTCCTGCTTGCCTTGGTGAGAGAGGAGACGTGGTGGGAAGTGAGGAACCAGGGAACCTGCAGTGGGAGGAGGAGGTTGGAGCAGCTCTGGTGGTCAGGAGAGCCTTGGGACATGGCATAAGAGCTGGAAGAATCCATGGTTAAGAGCGTGAAGGGTGGGCAAGAAGGTAGGAGCCACTGGAAAGGGACGGGCAGACCCTGAGAGAGCTAAGACAAGAAGAAATGTGAGGGCAGAGCTGTGATGGAGAGCTCTTTGCTGCAGGGCTGAGGAGCTGGGGGGCTAAAGAAGCCCCAGGAGAGAGCGGGTGAGCCGGGAAGGGGGGCGGACAGAGGCAGGGTCAGGGAGAGAAGGGGCACCTTGAGGGTTCAACAGAATAAAGGAGCAGCCAGTTCCTAATTAAACACGATGTTCCTCTGCCCTGTGAGCAGACGATGACGTGTCCACACCTGACGCCCTGTTCTGGATCGAGAGGGATGAAGAGCACGGCGTCCAAGAAGGTCAGGAGTCCCTGTTGATACGAATCAGAGACGATCAGGAGTCCCCGGAGACAAACGTCCCCGACAGTCAAGATTCCCCAGAAAAAAATGTCCCAGGTGATCAGAAGACCCCACAGACAAGCGTCCCAGATGGTCAGAAGACCCCACAGACAAGCGTCCCAGATGGTCAGAAGTCCCCACAGACAAGCGTCCCAGATGGTCAGAAGTCCCCACAGACAAGTGTCCCAGATGGTCAGAAGTCCCCACAGACAAGCGTCCAAGATGGACAGAAGTCCCCACAGACAAGTGTCCCAGATGGTCAGAAGTCCCCACAGACAAGCGTCCAAGATGGTCAGAAGTCCCCACAGATACCAGAAGAGACAAACCAGAAGGAAAAGGCTTTGGGACAAGATAAAGTCCCCATGGAAGCTGACACAGGTGAGTTACGTAGGTGCCAGAAGGACTTGCGTCCTGGAGCCGTTCCTGTCCCAGATCTCTCAGGAGGAGGTTTCCCAGCAGTGTCTGTGGGAGAGGCCATGGCAGGTCACCGTGATTCCAGGGAGAATGGACATGGTTTGAGGTCCTGAACACAAGGCAATATGGTTCCTGTAGAGCTGGTGGGGAGGGATTAGGAGTGATGAGGTTGCCCTACAGAGGTGACAGCACCTTGAGGTGCCACCAGAGATGGCATCTTGGTGACTGGAAAAGGAACAGGTTGCCCAGAGAAGCTGTGGCTGCCCCATCCCTGGAGGGGTTTAAGGCCAGGTTGCAGGGGGCTTGGAGCAACCTGGTCTGGTGGGAGGTGTCCCTGCCCAGGGCAGGGGGTGGCACTGGGTGGGCTTTAAGGTCCCTTCCTACCCAAACCATTCTATAATTCTGTGACTTTCCTCCCAGCCCTCTCTCTGCTTTTTGTCCTTGTGTAGCTTCATTCCAGTTCCTTCTGACACCTCACATGTTTTCCATAGAATCATTGAGGTTGGAGAAGACCTTTAAGATCATCAAGACCAACCATTAACACTGACAAACCCACCACTAACCCATGTCCCTCAGCACCACATCTGCCCGGCTTTTCAATCCCTCCAGGGATGGTGACTCCACCACTGCCCTGGGCAGCCTCTTCCAAAGCTTGACAACCCTTTCCAGGAAGGAATTTTTCCCAATATCTATCCTAAACTTCCCCTGGTGCAACACCTCATGGCTCCTTGACCCATGGCTTTCCCTGGCTCTTCTGGGTGTGCTCCCGGCACATCTCCGGCTGGCACCGCACCAAAGCAGGAAGGTGTGAGCTCTCTGCAGGTGTTAAAATCTGCTCTTCTCTGCAAACAGAGCTCCCCATCCTGGTGATGAATGTCATGTCTCTGAGCGCACAGGACGAGGAGCTGCGTGGGGAAGGTCGGCCCGAGGAGGAGATGGAAGAGGACCCGGCTGAGCCCAGCCCCGGTGAGTAACCCAGTGAGGGGGGATGCGGGGCCCCCGCAGGCAGGAAGCAGCTCATTAATGTGCTTGAAATGGGGAAGGAGAAGAAAGTTTGAGGCCTCCCTTTTATCACCGAGCGAGGGGGCTGGTGGTGGGCGTTTCAGCCCTGTTATCTCTGCGGAACAACAGCTGGGGTTCCTTCTCTCAAGGACGGAAGGGGCATGGCCACCCCCAGACACCCTCTGCTCTGGTCCCAAAGCTTTGCCAAGCTCCGCGTGTCCTTTTCCAGGGACTCAGAGCCTGGAAAAGGCTCTGATGTGCGCAGTTAAGTGGCGCAGATTATGGGCACGGCTTGCACTGGCCAAATGGCTTGTGGCCCGGCTGCTGTGGGGTGCGGAGAGCTTGCCATCGGCTCACGGGAGCTACATCTCGTGGCTGTTGGTGGTGACCTGGTTTTAGCGGTGGATCCCTTTTGTGCCACCGGCCCCGAGGGTGTCGCAGCAGACCACAGCCGGGTTCTTCCCAGGGGAAAGAGATCTGTCCCCCAAGACCATGCTGGGTGGCTCGGGGCACGTGGGCAGGACACTGTGGTGGCACCTGCACCTTTCCAAACTGCGTGCTCAGATCTGTCGGTAGCTGCTTTGTTGCTAAAAGTCTTCCTTGGTGCTTTGGGACTTAACCTGGTTAAGTCCCTGTTAAGTCCCAGTTAATCCTGGGAGGGTGAATGACCAGCGCCTGGGTTCCGTTTCAGAGGAAAGCTTTTTGCTGGGAAACGAAGCAGCGTGTGAAGGGGCTTCTCCTCCTGAAAACCTCAAGGTGAAGGAAGAGGAGCCTGAGGCACTGCAAGAGGTTTCTGCGTCCTCTCCCAACCCAGAGATGCAGAAGTGCCCCAAAAGCGAGCAGGGCAAGGCCAAGCCCAAGAAGAAGCCGAGCAGGCGGCTGCTGATGGGCAACTGCCGGCCCGGGGACGTGCGTGAGTGGTCGCACCCCTGCACCGAGTGCGGCAAGCGCTTCCGCCTGAAAATCAACCTCATCATCCACCAGCGGAGCCACGCCAAAGAGGGGCCCTACGAGTGCGCCGTGTGCGAGATCAGCTTCACCGACAGACACCACCTGGACCTTCACCAGAGCATCCACATAAAAGACAGGGCCTTCGGGGCCAAGGTCTGGGGGAACGTCCACCCGGAGCTGAGGATCCGGCCCAGGAGGAAGTTCCACGGGGCTTTTTGCGGAGATGCCAACGGCTTGAGCAATGAGACGTATTCTGGGGGAGGTGCCTGGCTGGGCCAGGCCAAGGAGGAACTGGATAGAGGGAGCCTGCCCAGCACGTGTTTCTCCCGACAGCAGAGCCCCAGATCTCATAGGAAGCCTGAGGCGAAATGCATTTATTGCAAAAAGATTCTCTCCTGCACCTCTTCTCTTCAGCGGCACCTGCAAATCCACGTGCAGGACAGGCCGTACTGCTGCACCGCCTGCAATAGGTGCTTCACCCGCCGCACCCACCTCTTCCGACACCAGAAAATACACGATCGCCAAAAAGCCCTGGCTGAGCTCCAACAGCCCGACACCGTCACCCCGGCGTCCCGGCAGCCCCGGCCACGGGCAGCCCCGGAGCCTCCTCCTTCATCGGTCCAGGAATCCAAGAAAAACATGGCCACCAAAGGGGTTCCAGCAAACGTGGTCCTGCTGGGTCCTGCAGAACTCGGGGGGCTGGGCAAGAATGACCAGATCTGGAGTGAGAGGAGCATCCAGCCGGTGGTTAGACTAAGAAATAGGGTGGTGGTTTCAGAGAACTGACGACAGGAGGGATCCAAACTGCTGGAGAGAAACGGCGAGCGTTGATGTTTGCACATGGTGGAGCACTGGGGCTGCGCGCTGTCTCGTCCACTGGATTTTAGGAGCTTTCCTGGGTTGTAGAAGGAATCGAAAGGTTGGATCCCACCATGCTGAGCAAATGACAAACCTCCAGTGATCCCAACCGCTTTACCATTCCTCAGACTCTGGCATCTGTTCCAAATGCTCCCCATTTTCCCGGGCTGACTTCGTTGGGAGGTGAGCAGGCACAAATCCTGCAGCCCGGCAAGAGGAGTTGCCAACAGACCTTGAGCTCCCCTGTTTATTTCCCGCTGGAGCTGACCCCTCTCCTCCAGAAATCCGTGGTGAAGAGGACCAGAGAGAAAGGGATGAAGCTGGTGGGATTCCTGAGGAGCTCTTCGCCTCACCGACAGAATTTCTTGCCCCCAGCCGCTGGATGAAGAGACCGTGGTGTCTCCGAGGCCCCCACTGCCTCCTGGCCACGCTTTGCTCCGGTGAGGAAGTCTCCAAACCCCCTCCATCAGGCTGGGGAACACCCAAGCCTTACGTTAAGAAGAGATGGAGGAGGAATCACACCACAACATTTCCCTCCTGGCACCGAGGGGGTTTTTGAGGTCCCAGCAGCTCTTCTTTCCCCAACAAGAAGCCCCAGAAACACCCACCAGAGTCAATTCCCTCGGGACCCGCCTGCACCGAAGGAGAGTCGCTTTAGAAATAATTAATGGGTGGAATCACCCCTGTGCTGCAGCAGCAACAGTCGGCGCCAGGACCCCTCGTGGGGGCTCAGGTGGTTGTCAACTGTGGAAGGAAACCCCCGCCCCCCTCTCCAAAATGCAGGTGTGTTCTAGTCATGTGCAAAATCCCACTGTAATTAATCCTGCGGAAGCCTCGTTCTGCTACCTACCTCAAACCTCTGGCAGAGTGAGACCTGCCCTGGTGGCCCACGGGGACCTGGAGCCTGGTAAGTGACAGAAACTAGCTCAGGTGGTGGCTCTGGCGTCCCCAGGAACCGCTCAGAACTGCTCGTATCCACGGCCGGAGCCCCTCGTGCGCCGTCGTGTATGGAGAGAGGGGGAAATCATTCCGGGTGGCATCGCCCTGCGGACCAACCCGAGCAGCTCTTGGGACTCACTGAGTTTTCTTTTCTGTGTGGTTTTTTTATTTTTCCTTGAGTGGTTTGATGTAATTATTTGAGGTCACTCAGTCCCTGTCTCTCTCCAGGCGGGGAGCAGGGAGAAAACCAGTTTGCTTATCAGATTTTATCATTCCTGGCTACTCACGAGGTCTGATGGGCTACCGGGGAGGCTGCTGCGGGCCCCTGCTGCGTCCTGGTGTAATCCTTAGGGCCCGGCCACCTCCCTGTTCCACCAGAGGGGACAGCGGTGACAGAGCTGCTCCTTGGGGACACACGTGACGTCCTACTGCTCCTCTGGGCTGGTTTCTCTCAATCCTGTCCCCCAGGATTGTGGCTTGTGCCAGCACTGGAGTGTTACCCACAAGGAGGTGACGGTGGCAGACAGGTTGTCCTCGTGTCCCCAGTGGGTTGATGGTGGCGCCGTGATGGCGAGTCCTGCTCCAGCACAGCCTGTAGTGGCCAAACGGGTTCTCCCTGCCCAGGGAGACCCCCCAGTTGATCCCAGTGACACGAGTCAACTGGTGTGACGCTACTGCTGGTGGGTAACATCTCCAAGGCCAGTGTGGGTGGCTGTGGGGGGGGCAGCCCCTCCCTCAAGCCAGTTCCACACACCCCCCACCCCGGGACATTTCTGCTGAAGCTGCTGTGACTGGGACCATCGTTTCCCATGAAATCCCAGGCCCCTTTTTCTCAGGCTACGGAGTTAAATAAAGTATTTGTCTGTACCTGCTGCCTGGTTTGGGGGGGGTGGAGGTGGCCCCCTCTGGGGGGGGTAACCTCGATTGGCCCAGGAAAAGGGGGAGCCTGTGGGGGGGTCACTGATGGCAGCTCCGTCACCCTCTTCTGTGCATGGTGGCCAAGATCCCGGGGAATGTCCCAAAATGTGTGGGAAACACTGGGAACCATCATCTGCCATTGCAGGGGGAGCCCCTAGAGCCCCTGGGGCAGCAGGACCACCAGCCTCCAAGCCTCTGTGGCCACACAGGGCCGTGCCGGGGGACACTGTGGCCTTTTGCTGCCACTCCAGGCCTCCCTGGATACCCTCCAGTACGTCCCAGTTCCTTGCACTGGGCCCAGCACCCTGGTCTGAGCCCCAGAGGGGGGCAGAGGGACAGGACCCCCCACCCCAGTGCTCTGCCTGGGGCCACCCACATCCTCCCAGCTCCTGCCACCGCTGCCCACCAAAGCCACCAGGATGCCCTCAGTGGAGGTGGCCACCAAACGCTGGGAGAAGGCAGATCCACAGTAGGGCTGTCCCCCAGGATTGTCACCCACGCACCCCGGGGATGTCACCGTCACCCCACCAGCTCAAAGCAAGGGGACACCTGTACCCCAGGGTGTCACTGCCTGCAAGTGCTGGCCCTGGGGACAAGGGCAGGTCCCCCGGAGGACTCAGACTGGCAGGGGGGACGCTGTGTGCTCCTACGTGGGGACAAACGCAGAGGGCTGAGCCCTGGGGACACCCCAACTGTGGCCAGGAAGGTCGAGCGCTCCCAGGGNCAGAGCGCAACAGGAGACCGCGTCAGCCCCAGTCTTTTATCCGAGTCTCTTCCCGGCTTGTCCCCATTGAAGCTTTGGGGGGACAACATGATGACACTAGCCACCGCCCAGCCACAACAGCCCCTTCCTGGGCCACCCCACGGCCCCTCCACGCTGGTAGTTGTTTAAATAACCCTGAGTTTGACGGCTCCACCGGGTCCGACGCAGCCGCTCTGGGGCCAGATCCCCCTTCCATGGGGCAGCAGCACAACCCGGCTCAGCCCTGGTTGCCAAACCTTCTCCGTTGCCCCTTGGGCGAGTCTTTTACCTTCCGGTGCGTTTTCCTGCCCATCAGCCTGTCTCCATCCTCCTCCTCCTCCTCTGGTGGGGAGCCCCACGGTGGTGCCACCAGCCCTGTGGTGGTGCCATGAGCCCCATGGTGATGCCACCAGCCCCCTGGTGATGCCCCGTGGGGTTGCCACCAGCCCCATGGCGGTGCCACCAGCCCTGTGGCAATGCCACCAGGATCCCACCATGCTGAGCAGCCCAACAGTGGTGCCACCAGCCCCACTGCGGTGCCACCAGCCCCACAGGGGTGCCACCAACCCTGTGGTGGTGCCACCAGCCCCTTCCCTTCTCCAACCCTCGGGCTACGGATTGTCCTGGGTGAAGGCTTTGCAGGGGCTGTTCTCCTGCTCAGGGACGACGGGCAAGCTGACGCCAGGCGAGCTGGCCACGGCGTGGACTTTTTGGTGGTGCTTCAGGGACTGGCGGTGGCGGAAACTCTTGGTGCAGCCGTTGCACTGGAAGGGCCGCTGCTGGGTGTGCCGGCGCTGGTGCTCCTCCAGCGAGGATTTTTGGGGGAAGCTCTCAGCGCACTCGATGCAGCGGTAGAGCCGTTCCCCGGCAGCGCTAGCCCGGGCCGGCCGGTTCGGCCACCCGCCCCTCAGCTGCCCCCCGTGGATGCGCTGGTGCTTCTGGAGGTGGTGCTTCTGGATGAAGCCCTTGCCGCAGGCCGGGCAGCGGTAGGGCCGCTCGCCGGTGTGGATGCGGTAGTGTTTGTTGAGGTTGGACTTCTCGTTGAAGCTCTTGCCGCAGGCTGGACACTGGAAGGGCCGCTCGCCGGTGTGGAGGCGCTGGTGCCGCAGCAGGGCGGCGTGGTGGGCCAGGCTCTTGCCGCAGGCCGGGCAGATGAAGGAGCCGTTGTTCTTCCTCGCCTGGTGGCTCAGGAGGTTGCGTTTCAGCCGGACGCTCTTCCAGCCCGAGGGGAGGGCGTGGGGGTCTTCCCCGGCGGTGCAGGGATGGAGCTCCGAGGAGGAAGCCATCTCCAGGGTGGTGTCTTCTCCCAGCGGCATTCCCTGGGGCAGGGCGAAGGGTTGGTCCGTCCCCATGCCGAGCACGTGCTCCGCCGGGAAAGGCAAGCCTGGGGCAGGGTGGGCTTCCACCGGCACCACCACCGGCTTGAATTCGGGCTGGGCAGCCCCGTGGTGGCAGAAGTCCCCTACGGCCTCTCCCGCCGCCTTCTCCTCCTCCAAAGGGCCGTGGCTCTGCCAGGGCAGCGGCTGCTCCTGGCTGGGGGGAACCTCCTCCTCCTCCAGCCTCACCTGCGGCAGGGCCAGGATGTCAGCTCCTTCCTCCTGCGGCTGCTGCTCTTCCGTCTTGATCACGATCTTCTCACCTGCCGAGAGACAGACAGAGCAATTCATTCCTGGCAGGGAACGGAATTCATTCCCGGCCGGAGCTGAGCTGCCCCTGGGGCGCGTTGGTGAGACCAAACGTGCCCTTAGAAAGGGGGGAGGAAGGTTTTTACCGAGAGCAAAACGGGAGGACACGGGGCGGAGGGGCCATCGGGACCTCTGGGGGGTAACTTGTTGGACCCCAAGGACATTTGATGGACGGGCATTGCAATCCTCGTAAAAAAAAAAACCCCAAACTGAGGAAACCTGAAGGCAAAACTGAGGCCGCCAAGTCTGCGGAGGAACTCTGTGGATTTGGGTGAATTTGGGGAAAAGGATCCCAGCAAAACCTTCCAGGAGCAGGAGGGAGGGTCTGTCGGGGGGTGTGCAGCTGCAGAGTGACCCTCACGCTAAGCCCTGCCCCGGGTCTCCCAATTTTCCGCTCTTTTTGGCGCGGGGGCTCTTCGGGGCTTAAAAGATTCGGTCGGAAAAGTTTTAAGGAGGCCCCGATCGCTCGGCTTAAACTCCCGGCAGCTCCTGGCCCCGTGGCAGGGCTGGAAATGTGGAAATGCTCCCGGCAGGGACGTGATGGGCTCCGCTGACCCCCCAGGTGGCAGAGGGGGCAGGATCCAACCCTCCCCACCTTTGTGGGCAGGCAGCAGTAGCAGGGACAGACCCTGCCCGGCCCGGGTGTGTCGATAGCGCTCGGTCTCAGCCTTCCCTGTGACTCACCTCCCTTCTCCAGCAGCTCCTGGCTCCTCGGACCCGAATCCTCCCCATCCTCAGGCGGCGGCAGCAAAGAGGGTTTGGAACCAGCATCTCCGGGCCCTGGGAAGAAGGAAGCAGCAGAAGGAACTGCTGAAGTGGGGACCAGCCCCAGCCCCTCACTCTCGATAAAGAGCTGCTCTCACAGCTGCGGGAATCGTGGGGTCCCCTGAGGGGTCCTGGGCCCCCGGGGCAGCGGCTCAGGGTTCCCAGGACCATCAGAGAAAGCAGCCAAATTACTTCAGTTACCCCAGGAAGCGCACCCAGCCGTTCAAATTCCAGCCCAAAAGAATTAGTGCTAAAATTTGGAGCCGTTTGCAGCAAACCCCTGGAGGAGGCGGCTGCACAGCCCCTGTTCTGCCCCAAAAAAAGGGTTGCAGGAAGGCAGGTTGTTGGACACAGCTCCTCGGGGACGTCACCTGAAAACCCCACCATGCGCTGCAGGGGGCTCCTCCACTCCCGCAGATGCTGCGGGGAGTCCCGGGACTCCCGCCGTGCTCCCGCTCACGGGGACACAACTGTCACCCGCGACCGAGGGGCACTGAACCTTCACCGCGTGAAGTTGTCACCTCTCGCCGCCTCTTCTCCTCCCAACACCCAGATGACAACACGTCATCCAGAGCACAGACCCATCCTCACCAAGGGACACGGCGGCCTCGCAAGTCCCCTTCGTCACCATCCTGTAGAGCTCCTTCTGCCGGCTCTCCGAGCTGCCCCACTCCGGCTCCGGCAAATTGGCCACCTCGTCCTCGCATGCCGCTGGCACCTGAAAGGGCAGGAGGCACCTTGGGGACATCCCCAGCAGCCGGGGCTTGTCCCCGTTATGTCACCGTGGGCTCGTCCCTGTTACTTTGGGCTTGTCCCTGTCACTTTGGGCACGTCCGTGTTAGCCGGGCCACATCCCCATCAGCTGTGGCTCATCGCCATTACCCGAGGCTCATCCCTGTCACCTTGGACATGTCCCCATTAGCTGGGGCTTGTCCCCTTTCGTCACCCTGGGCATGTCCCTACAACCCAAGGCTCATCCCCGACACCTTGGGCACATCCCATTACCTGGGGGTTGTCCCCGTTTGTCACCATGGGCACATCCCTGTTATCTTGGGCTCATCCCTGTCATCTTGGGCACATCCCCGTTAGCTGGGGCTCGTCCTCGTCACCTTGGACGTGTCCCCATTAGCTGGGGCTTGTCCCCATTTGTCACCGTGGGCACATCCCCATTACTTTGGGCTCGTCCCTGTCACTTTGGGCACATCCCATTACCCTGGGCTCATCCCTGTGACCCTGGGCAAGTCCCCATTAGCTGGGGGTTGTCCCTGTTTGTCACCGTGGGCACGTCCCTGTTACTTTGGGCTCGTCCCTGCCACTTTGGGCACATCCCGTTAGCCGGGGCTTGTCCCCGTTTGTCAGCATGGACACATCCCCGTTACCCTGGGCTTGTCCCTGTCACCTTGGCCACGTCCCCGTTAACCGAGGCTCATCCCTGTAACCCAAAAGTCTCATCCCTGTCCCCGTGGGCACGTCCCCGTTACCGGGGGCCCGTCCCCCGTTACCTTGGCCTCGTCCCCACCGCTGCCGGGTGCGTTCCCGGCCGCCCACCGGCCACGGTGCTGGAGCTGCCGCTCGACGTGCTCCAGCCGCCGCGTGTTCTCCTGCACCAGGGCGGCCAAGGCGGCCCATTTCCGTTCCAACCGGTTGCCGAAATCCAGGACGGCTTTCTCCAGCCCGGAGACTTTCTTCTCCGCCGTCTCGGCTCTCCCTTCCAGGCTGAGCAGCCGCCGGGCCTGCGATTCCACCTTCCTCTCCACCGCCTGCACCGCCGCCACCACCGTCCACAGCGAGATCTCGGGCACCGCCGCCGCCGCCGCCGCCTTCTCCCCTTGGCCCGGGAGGGGACCGAG
>VXAK01023815.1:11356-30028 GCA_013399435.1 Arenaria interpres | reverse complement strand
GAGGAGGTGTGGGTGCAGTTCGGCGAGCGGGAGCGGCGGGCGCTGCGGGGCTGGCAGCGGGCCTTGCACCGAGCCCTCATGAGGAGCGACTGCCGCATGCTGCTCGCCCTCGGTAAGGGCCGTGGCCTCGGGGTTTGGGGCGGGTGGCCAGGGATCCCCGACGGTCCCCCGTGCGGCGGGACCCCCGGCCCATGCCTCACCTCACGTTTCCCGCAGAGCCGGACCCTCCCCTAGGGGATGCCCAGGCCCGGTCGGAAGGTGGGAACCCGCCGGCTGCTCCCAGCTGCGAGGACGGGGACGGGAGAGGTGACGCCCGGGAAACCGGCACCGGTGAGTGGCTTCGGGCTGGCAAGACGTGGACCACCAAAAACCCAGTAGCGGAAGGTCTCTTGGGGACAACAGCCTCTCTCCATGGCGCTGGTGGTGTGGAACATGGTGGTCTTCCCCACTTGGCTGTCGGGCATCTCCCAAAACACGTCAAACCACCTTTTTTCTTCCTTCTCCCGGTCACCGAGTTGCCCGTGTCAAACACGCAGCCGTTAGACTGTTGGTTTTTCCACTCTGAAGGCCTCTGTCAAGAGGACTTTGTATTCCCTCTGCACAAACACAGTTGTTTTTACACACGTACAAAGTTTTCCTGTAACTCATGGATTGTGTTACAGAGGTATAAAGGTAACGTGCGACGCATTAGCCCATCTGTTTTTCCTTACTTATTTCATAGACCTTTTTGGGGGGGTTGTGGGTTTGGTTTTTTTAGTAATTTTCATTCATAATTCTCACTGGTGCTTTTTGGATGGGTTAGAAGTGGCACACATTTTATGACTGAAAAGCCTAACTCCGGCAGAGCCAAAAGAGGAACAAAACTCCAGAAAGAGAATTCAAGGGGCGCTCTCCTCTCCTGGAACCACGTAGAACATATTTTCATTTGCGCTGCAACAAATGAGACGTTACACGTGCATGAAACTCTTGCGCCTTTCTGAAGCTCAAACATCTGCTGAGGGTTTTGTGACAGATATTTTAGGTCTGTTTAAGAGGCCTTGGTCAGCAAGAACAGGAACTAAAGTAAGGTTTTCTCTAGAATGTGAGCTAGAACAGAGCCGCTGCGCCTGGGAGGGGATGAGAACGGGAGTTAATTTTGTGTATGGAATTAAAACAACGTTGTTTCCTATTAACAGAAGACAGTATAATCCATATTAAGCAAGAGGAAGAGTTGTGCGCTGCAGATGAGCAGGAGGGGGAGGCTGGAGAAGCTCCTGAGGAGCCCTGCCCGGGTGAGTAACTGCATACCTGGGAGGGAAAATGAAGCAGAGGGATTAAATTCCAAGGTGTTGGGGTTGTTTTTTTTTTGTTGTTTTCCCACCGCTTTTCATATATTCGGAACGTTTTATGAAAAGCTCACAAGTTTTGAAGAGACTCACCGTCAGGCCTGATGGGTAAGGGCTGGTGTTTTGTATTTCCCTTTTCATGTCCCTTGTGGAGTTTGCAGAGTACGTGGCTGGTTTTCATCCCAGCAGTGCAGTGAGGAATAGGAAGTGTCCCATCCTCCCTTAAATTCCTGACTTGGCTTCCCTCAAGTTGACAGCTCTAAGCTGGTTAAATTCGTAGTGCAAAGTGGGCCCTGAGTCACTTTTTGGGGCCAATGGGTTAACTTCTCTTGCAGCCTGCGGTGCCTCTCCTCCTGCACATCCAGAGGCTTCGGTGCCTCTTCTCCTGCACATCCAGAGGCTTCATGTTGCCTTCCCTCCTCCACTTCCTTCTCTTCAGTGGTTTTTCTGTGCACAAAGGAGCGCAGCGACTCCTCGGTCGTGCTGTTGCAGCCGGAGACCTGTTTCTTGCCTTCCCACTTGGTGGTACCCAAGCTTTTGCGTTACAGATAAACCACTCTGCTCTGGAGCTTGGCTGTCCTTAGTCTTTACAAAAAGCAGCAGCTCTGTCTGTGGGCTCCGCTGTCATTGTGCTTGGCTTCCAGTGCACGTAGCAAACTGGGATTTTTAGGCCTTTCTGTCATGTTTAATGTAGTAACTGGGCTTACAGGAGCTTGGCTTGGGGGAAAACAGAAAAAAAAGAACCCATAAGAGTGGGTTTCACCCTTGTGGAATCCTGCACCCACGCTCTTACGATATGGTTGTCTTGAATTTTCTCCTTTAGCAGAGCAAGGGTTTTGTGAGCCCGAGGCATCGTGTCAGACCAAGAAAGGGAAGGAGGCGTTTCCCAGGGAGCTGCCAGGCGCGGGGGGCGAGGACACCCCCCGAGACCCTGACGCAGGTGAGGATTCCCCAGCAAAAACTGCCCCTCTGGTGGCTCTTCGTGTCCTTCCTGAGGCTTTGTTAGCACTTTTCTTACCTTTGTGAATTCCCAAATCTTCGGCGTTTTGCATCTTTCTTCCGTGTTTCTCAGTTGTGTCGATTCTCCCCAATGAGCAGGGTTTCAGAGTTACGCCACGGATGTTTTATCGTGGATTAAACAAGAGGAGGAGCCGCGCTGCCCTGAACAACAGGGCGTGGAGAAAGCAGAAATCCCTACAGATGCAAGTACAGGTCAGTCCTGGGCTTCACCTTAGATTTCTGGGACAGGAAATCGAATTCAGAGCATTTTTTCATACTATATTGAATGCCACGGCCTTATAATGTAAAGCCATGAAAGAACTGGAACAAACAAACCTCAGTCTGATAGTTAATATTTGCTCACAAAATGTTCAGGTTTCGTCAGCTGAAGAGGTTTCTTCCTCTTTCATCTGGCCTGAAACTGTAAGAGGTTTCTGTTTAAGGGTTGTTGAGCATTGGAAGAGGCTGCCCAGGGCAGTGGTGGAGTCACCATCCCTGGAGGGATTGAAAAGCCAGGCAGACGTGGTGCTGAGGGACATGGGTCAGTGCTGGGCTTGGGCAGTGCTGAGTTGATGGTTGGAATTGATGATCTTAAAGGTCTTTTCCAACCAAAATGATTCCCAATACGATCTCTTGGGCCACAGCCCAGCACCACTCAGCGTAGCTCTCAAATGGGTAACTGAGGAGAGGGTGCAGAGGAACATTTTGTGTAAAAATTGTTTGGGAGCCTGGAATTCCTTCACCTCATGGGAGGTATGTAAACATTCCTGCGCACATGGTGGAGTTAATATAGAGTAAGACAAGGGATAAACTTGCCTCTGGCAGGGTCCTTAGATCTCATGCTTCAAACACCCAAATGAGAGGGTGAAGATAAGACATTGCATTAGTGATTTTTTTGGGGTGTAGATTTGAAAAAAAAAAAATTGCAAAAAGATCTTCTGTTTCCCTGGGGGTTTTGTTTCGGTGAAACCTTGGTACGTGCTCTCCCCCTCCGTATTAAAGCCTCACATCTTATTTGCTTTCTCTGTCCGTGAGCACGACATGCCTGTAGATTTGGGGGGATGCTCCTAAGAGGCTTCCTTAATTGAAAGGCTCTGAAATCTGTCTGTTTCAGCGCACGATGAAAACCCAAAGAGGGACCCTCCGGCAGATTGCTTTGAAAGCACGGCGTGTGACCCGGAGGTACCGGCAAGACCCGAAGAGAAGTTTTCCAAGGATCCTACCCCCGGAGTGACATGGGACAGTCAGTGGAATTCAGAAATGATGGAAACAAACACCACTGGGAACGGCCTTGGGGGCGACGCTCGGTACGACCGAGCGTTTGGTGAGCACTTCGATTTTTTTAGCACTCAGGAAAACAGTGTCGGCAAGAGAGCGTGCGCGTACAACAAATGTGAGAGAAACTCCAGCCAGCAGGAACATCTTCCGGCTCCCCAGGCAGCCCGAGAAGGGGAGATGTTTCCAGGCCCTACGTGTGAGAAGAGTCTCAGCGATAGGATGTTCCATCTGCTTCACTCCCAGCTCTGCACTCCCGGTGAGAGAGAAACGAGCCCCCACGGGCAGGGGGCTGCTCCTGCCCCCTGCGAGGGGCTGCCTGCCGGGGTGGCCCGCACCGAGCGGGGACAAATCCCTGCGGGCGGAACCCGGCTTCGTGACCACAACGGCCTCGTGGGAGAGGAGCAGCCGTCCACGGAGAGCGAGGAGAACTTCCCAGCGGAAAACTCGTTAACCAGCCCCTGCTGGGAGCACCCGCAGGAGAAATCGGAGACCTGCGGCAGATGCAGGCAGCACTTGGCCCCCAGGGGCAGCCCCGCAAGCCAGGGGCAAAGCCAGGGCCGGGGCAAGTCATACATTTGCAGCGACTGTGGGAAAAGCTTTGTTTGCCACTCGTGGCTCGTTAGGCACCAGATGACTCACACGGGAGAGAGGCCCTACAAGTGCTCTGAGTGTGACAAAAGCTACAGGAGAAAGGATTATCTTTTAAAACACCAGCGCCAGCACTCGGGAGAGGGGCTCTTCCAGTGTCCCCTCTGCAGGAAAAGGTTTGTGCTCAGGAGGAGTTTCATGAAGCATCAGGAAAGTCACGTGGAAGAAACACACCTGACGCTGGCGGGTTGGCCCTGCGCTGAGATCCGGGGGTCTGTCATGCACTCCGTGTAGAAAATCCCATCCGGATGGGGGGTTTCGCAAGCCCCTCTTTGGCCGTCACCCTTGCTGAGCCATGGCAGCATTTCCCAGCTCCATGCTGGGCCGTGGCGGGAGGAGGAGGCTGTTGAACAGCCGTCCTGAGCCCCCTCCCAGGCAAAGGGAGAAGGTTGGAAGGGGGGGTTATTTTCCACAGACCGCCTTGAAATGGTCAGGGGAGCTGCTTCCCAGCTTTCCCCACTGCCTGTAGCCGTTGGGGATGTGCTGGAGCCGTGGAGGGAGTCTGTGGTGCTCAGAGTTACTGCCGGCCAGTGAATCCATGCGGGAGAGAAATCCCATCAGCAGATGGAACAGTTTGTAATGCTCCGGGCTGGAAAAATACCTGAAGTTTTGTCCCCAGGCTGCTGGGAGTCCAGAGTCCAGGGGCTGGGCTGCAAACGAGCGAGTTGAAGTTACTAACTGTCCACTAAACAAGTGTCAGGAAACGAACGACTTTGGGTGAAATGCTGAGGTGTTGACCCTGTGGCTGTGTGAAAGAAGCCTCTTCGGGAAGCGGGAGCCAGACAGAGGGGAGCAGAGCCTGAGAGGCAGATCCTTCCCGCAGTTAAATGCCCGAACTCCTGGGGTTCAACCCCGAGAAAGGGTTCCCGAGGGCTGGGGTCCTCACCTGGAGTTGTAAAACGCCCGAGGAGCATGGAATATGGTTTTCATTTAAAGTTGCGTTGCATTCAATTTGCCACCCGGTTACAGGTCTTCTTTGTTTGTGTGATTTTCCGACTCCTACGAAAACAACATTCAGATGCGCTCGTTAAACATTCTCCTTCAGAAAACTGTATTTTTGCTCATCATCAGTGTCTTCTAAGGAGGAGAGTGCTGCTGAGAGTCTGACGTGTTGTTCTGAGGCTGCAAGGACACGGTTCATTCCTTTTGGTAATAAAAGACTCTGGACATATCATCTGTCACCTGCTTGTCGACGGCGTTGAGCCTCATGGAAAAAATAATCCAGAAGCGGCAGCTTTGGCTGAGTCAGGCAAGAGCCCGTTTTGGGTCAGGGCTCCTTCACTGTCAGACAGCTGCGACAAATTTTGTTAAACAGCCTTTTTTTTTTTACGTGCATGTTTCTGCCTAAGTTTTGTTCGGATGTTTTTCTGTTGAACGGAAAGTTCTCTTTTTTAAAAAAATAGTAATATTGTTAAAAAAATGCTACGCGTCGTTCTACAGGGGGTGGGGGAGAAAAGATGAGCAAGGTCAAAGCAAGAGGGAGAAACTCTGGGTCTGGCATCCCCCAAACCTCTGTTTTCAAGGCAAAGCTTTGTGGAAATAACTGACAGTGGAGAAGGGGGAATCCTTGAGTGGTTTGGGTGGGAAGGGACCTTAAAGACCACCCAGTGCCACCCCCTGCCCTGGGCAGGGACACCTCCCACCAGCCCAGGTTGCTCCAAGGTCCATCCAACCTGATCTTGAACCCCTCCAGGGATGGGGCAGCCACAGCTTCGCTGGGCAACCTGGGCCAGGCTCTCACCACCCTCAGGGGAAAGAGTTTCCTCCTGAGATCACTCCTAAGTCTCCCATTTTGAAACTCAAACCCCTTCCCTTTCATCCCACCACTCCCCCCCCAAACCCCATCCCTGGAGGTGGAGGATCTTCAGACTTAAAGACCTTTAGCCTCAATTTTGAAGGATCCTTCTGATCTAGACAGGTCCATTGTTCCACATCAGGTGGCTCCAAGCCCCCTCCAACCCGACCTTGGGTGTTTCCAAGGATGGGACATCTCACCACCCTCCCAGCAAAGAATTTCCTCCCAAGATCTCACCTAAATCTCCCCTTTTTCAGCTTAAAACCCTTCTCCCTGTTCCTCTGGCTCCCCTCCCTGATCCAGAGTCCCTCCCCAGCTTTCCTGGATCCCCTTGAGGGACTGGAAGGGGCTCCAAGGTCTCTCCGGAGCCTTCTCTTCTCCAGGCTGAACCCCCCAACTCTCTCAGCCCCCTCTCCCAGCAGAGGGGCTCCAGCCCTCCCAGCATCTCCATGGCCTCCTCTGGCCCCGGTCCCCCAGGGCCTGTCCCGCTGCCGGTCCTCCCCGAGGAGGCCCTGGGCCTTCTCCCCCTCCTCCCACGGGCACGGCCGGAGGCGGAGTCGCTTCCCGGGAGTTGCCGGGTGGTTTCGCCGCCGCCTCCCGGCCCCGTTCCACAGCCCGGGCCCCGCTGCGGCGGGAGGCGCCTCAGGCCCGGCCCGGGGCGGCCTCGCCGTTGCCATGACAACGGGAAGGCGCCGAGCTCGGGATCCCCGCCTCCCTGCCCGTGACGTCACGCCCACTTTCTTCCTCTCTTCCAATCAGCGCCCCGCTTCTTCGCATGCTGGCCAATGGGAATGAACGTGCTGACACAACCCCCGCGCGGTCTCCTCGGGGAGGCCGCGCCGCACTTGCCCGTGGTGATTGGCTGGCCTCCGTCAGCGCGCGCCAATGAGAGGGCGGGGCGAGAGGCGGCGGACCAATGGTGTGGAGAGGTGGGCCGGCCGGCTCCCCATATTGGCTGGTGCCCGGGCGAGGGGCGGAGCTTGGAGATGCGAAGGAAAGATGGCGGCGCGGCGGGGCCGGTGAGCGGCTGGCGGCACCCGGGGAGGGGGAAGCGGTGTCCGTCAGGGAAGGCCTGGCTGCTCCCGCAGTGGTGTGGGGCGGCGAACGGCCTCCCTGTGTGTCCTGGGCTGCGGGGGAGGCTTGTGGCGGTCCCCGGGGACGGGGGAGGCTTATGGCCGCCCCTGGGGCCTGGGGTCGGGAGGGCCTGTGTGCCCCCAGCTCGGCTGTCGGCCCTGAGGGAGTTACCGAGCGCCTCCTGCCCCAGCGGTGCAAGGGAACGGGTGGTGAGTGGGGCCCACAGCAGGGCTGCAATTTGGTGGTGTGCCCCGAGCCTGAGGTGCCAGGTTTCCTCCTGTGACCGATACCAGGATGGACCATAGATGTTCCCAGAAGTGCAGTGTGATGGGGAGAGAGATTGTGAGCATTAGGCCTGGGCTATGTTTGCTTCCAGGAGCGTTCCCCGTGTGCTCTGCAGAGCCTCTATCTGCAGGGAGGTTGTAGTGAGAGGGACTCAGTCTCTTCTCCCAAGGAACAGGCGATGGGACAAGAGGAAACGGCCTCAAGTTGCCCCAGGGGAGGTTTAGGATGGAGATTGGGAAAAATTTCTTCCTGACAAGGGTTGTGAAGCGTTGGGAGAGGCTGCCCAGGGCAGTGGTGGAGTCACCATCCCTGGAGGTGTTTAAAAGCTGGGCAGACGGGGTGCTGAGGGACAGGGGTCAGTGGTGGGTTTGTCAGTGTTGGGTTGATGGTTGGACTTGATCTCAAAGGTCCCTTCCAACCCAGATGATTCTCTGATTCATTTTTTGGGAAGTTATTTGGCTGTCGCCCTTTATCGCTGCCTTCTGAATAACGGTGTAATAAGCTTTGTTGTGGAGCGTGGGAGGATTCCTCATGGATACACAAATTAATGATGTGTATATAGACATGTACATAGCGGAAGTTACTTTAAATGCAAATCTGCATAGTAATGATCCATTAAGCTGATTTTAAAGGCTTTTGCCTTCCAGGTTGTATGTTGTTGCTTTGAAGTGGGGAAGCTGCGTGCCGTGGAAAGGGTCCTGCCTTCTCCTCTCCGTGTTCTGCAGACGTCAGCCATGTCGGGCTCCCCGTCTCCGGCAGTGAAGTTCAACACCACAATTCTCTTCTTTCTGTCCTTCAAAAACATGGGTTGTTTTCGGGTTTTTTTGACAAGTTGAGGCCCGTTTAACGCTAAAGGTAATTAAAAACTGTTTAAGCCCTCCTCCTGCCACGTTATTTTTTGGATTTGTTCCTGTTTCTCACCCGACGATGGTTTATTGCTCGGCGCTGAACTGTCAGAACGCCACCAGCGGGGTGTACAAGAACAGCAGCGTGACTTTCTATGGCTTCCCTTTACAAAACAAGCCCCTCCTGAAGCAGTGGATTCACAACATGGGCCGGGACATGGGGATGCCGTCCAAGCACCAGCGACTGTGCTCGAAGCATTTTGAGGAGAGTTCTTTTGAAATCGACCCTTTGAAAATGAGAAAGAACAGGTGGCTGCTGAAAGAAGCTGTTCCCAAAAAATTCCTTTTGGGTGAAGATGGGAGCTGGCTCGTGGGAACACCTCGGACTTTCTGTGGTGGGATAAGTAATAAAACCCAAAAACGAATCCGGAACCCTGAGCACTTGAGAGTAATTACAATCTTTGCTGTTGTATTTGCTTCTCTTAAATTAAAGGGAGAAATTAAAGGTGTTTTGGTGCTCTCTCTGCTCAGATTCAAAATCTGGGCCTAGACGCTCAGGAGGGGAAACCTGCTGTTTGTTGGAAGCGCAGTCCCAGTTCCTGCTGTAAAAGGGATTTGCTCCCTGCAGACCTGTGTTTGTGCGTGAGGGTCCTCATGCTCAGAAAAACGTCCTTTAGAGTCACCCAGATGATGGAGGGGGGCGCAGTGCCCACGGTTTTGGTGTTTGGGGCTGAGATAAAGGCTCAACCTTCTCCCCAGTGTGTTTAATTTGGGTGGCGACCCCTGTCTGGCCACAAATTAATGAGAATTAATTGTTTCTCTTGGCAGCAGATTTGTACAAGCAGGTTTGTACGCGGTGCAAACTGCAAAACACCCAAAATAGTGAGATATGTGTTAGGTCGAAAGGCGAATCAAAGCATTTTCAGAGGCAAGAAGGTACAAACATGGTACTTTACAGATAAAAAGGACAGGTACAAAATATGTTCACAGCATGTGTATGTACAAAAAAAATGCAGTGTCCATCTCTGTATTTTTAGGGCTTAATTTTTTGTTTGGGTTAACTTTTATTGTTAGGGAAGAGCTCTCACAGCTGGATCTAACAGGCTCTGGCACCACCTCAGGCCTTATTTAATATATGTTCTGGAGTATTTTCTGATTTTCAGTGAAAAGAAAAGCTGAGTTCCCTGCCGGGGCTGGATATTGATGGCAACCACATATCTCTTTTTTTTTTTTTTTTTTTTTTTTTTTTTTTTTTTTTTTTTTTTTTTTATGACTAATTTTTTACCCAGTCCTTATAGAAAGTCATTGTTTTAGTTGAGTCGCGTTATTGGTAAGTAATTTTACTCATCCTGAGCTACGCACAGAAATAACAATAAAGGATTTGTATGTAAAGCCCTTAATTAATGTGTTGGTTCTATGTAAGATGGGCATTGCCCGGAACAGACGGCTGGTGACCCCTTGTTTAATAGTGTTTGGAAAAAGAAGATTATTTTTTTTTTTTGAGGAATCTCTGACTCTCCAGTGGCATTGACGATGGCATGCTTTGTTTTAGGTCCCTGGGATGCTTGACGATGCTGCAGCACATGAGGGGACGGACCTGGAAAAGTGGCAGAAAGAGCTTTACAAGAAAGTGATAAAGGAGAATGGTGAATCTTTAACCACCTTGGGTAAAGGTGAGTTTTTGCTGCTTTTCTTGCCAAAGGCTCACGGGTCAGCGCCGTTTCTGGCCTAAGAGTCACTCCTCAAAGCCTTTGATTTCTAGTGGATTAATCTTTAGATGCTTGTGAATTTTTGTCAGAGAAGAAAAGCTCCACAGTCTTTCCATTAAAGACCAAAGGACAGTCTCTTTTGTAATGGAAAAGAGTTAGAAAAACTCTTTAAAAAGCTTCTGTTGGAGTCAGACACTCAATCTGTGGCTGTAAGTGAGAGCGTGTCCTTGGGATATGGGTAGAATTAATTGAGAGTGACAGGCTCTGCCCCAGGAGAAGGGTTTGGGATCTCTGGCCATGCTCCTGGTGATGCATGTGCCAACTAAAACAAGCTAAAAAGGAGATGGGTAAAGGTTTGGATGCACGACCTCAGGAGCTGTAATGACTGATGGTGTCACAAATCCCATGGACTCGTTAATTATAGTGAAGTTGGGAAGTTGTGAGTGTTTTCATCATCCCCAAATCCTGATGATTCACGAAAGGGTATTGAACTATTTTGATGAAGAAGTAGTTAAGTAATGTCAATGATTGTTGTGTCTTGCGCTGGGCTGGTCAATGACAAGATGACAGATGCTATCCCCCACCTCTCACTCCGAGAAGAAGAAGAGAAATAAAGAAAATTGAAGAAAATGCAGACATTTTATTGGTTAGTTTTAAGTGCCCAACTATACATTTGTTTGAAGTCATTGGGTTTTTGTTAAATTTGAAGATATGAGCCCTCACTGGTTCCTCAGCTTTCAGGTAATTCCTTGGATTAATAGAAGAACCTGCTGGAATTTGGGGCTTAAAGTGCATTTGCTTGTCCTCTGGGCTGGAGGAACAGAAATGCTGAGAACCCTGGGAGCCTCTGTTGTTGCTTATTCTAGTTCTGTGATGCTCTCAGCTCTGTTTAAGAAACACTGATTTAGCCTAACCTCATTCTGTTGCTCCTTCTGCACTGTTGAAGTTGAAATTTCATGAAGTAATGACATGCTGTAATTCCACTTTTTTTTATTATTCTTTCCATACCTTCTGGTTTTCACAGTAGAAAAGCTGGAGACCTGGAGTCTGCAGACAGCTGCCTTTTTTTTTTTTTGTGTAAAGCTCTGATCTGTTAAAAAAGCCTGTGCTGCGTGTTGCATGAGGAGGGATTAGCTGGGGGAAAATCAATTCACGTAGCAAAAAGGCAGTTAAAATGCACAGCCCAGAGGGCTCAATTACACTTTTATGGTTGTAATTAATTTGAGACCTTCCCCTTTTAAACTTTTCAACCTTTTGGATATAATTTCTGGAATATTTAAAAAAAATTTGGAAGGCAGATATTGCTCACCTGTTTCCCAGCCACCCTCTCTCGTTTTTTTTTGCTGTTACCTCCTCGTTGGACCTTTCCCCAGAGTCAAAGAGACAGTGGGTTCTGCAGGTATTTGCTGGAAAACGGCATCACAAAGTCTTTTCTTACAGTTCTGAGAACAACTAGAAAATTGTTCTTTGAGAAGGCAGTATTTTTGGTGTAAATTAACAAAAATGAGTCATGTTACAGAAAAAGGGCATAAATAATCTGCAGGGCTCAGAGGGGTGAAAGTGAAAACGCTGACAAAGAGCTGCTTTCTGCTCTGGTCTTTGTGCAGCGTATCCTTTGTCTACATCAATACAATGAAAGTAGGTGAGGAAATAGCTTTGTAATAACGGGAAAGAAAATATCAGAGGAAAACAATAACCACCATCTCCATGTTCTGTTCCTCGCGCAGACTGTCCTGCTCCCAAAAGCAGCCTCCAGCCGAGAGAAGCGGATTTTGAGGAAAGGGAGATCCCCGCAGGTGTGTGGTGGCCCCAAGGCTCGTCAGAAATTAATTTGGAAACACAATGAAACCACATGGGCTCGTAGGATTAGAGGGGGGTAGGGGGTGGTGTTCTACTGCATCCCTGTTTTTTCTTTTTTTACCCCAAACTTGGTTTATTTGTACGGATGCAGCCGTGGTGAGTCGGGAATTGTCATTCTTTGGAGATTTGATGTTGTCCCGCGTCGGATAAAGGGAGTGTTTGAAATGTTTCTGTTCCAGGCTGCGGTGGTGCTGCCATCAGAGCCCAGGTGCCAAGTCACCCCAAGAGTGTGGAAAACGCGGAATTGTGTGGATCATTCTCAGGAGGATCCCGAGACCCCACTCGCCAAATCTTGGTCGAGGGGGTAGCATCTGAGAGTTGTCAGGATTCGGCAGCAGATCAGGGAAATCCGACGGGAAGCAGAGGAGGTAACGGCTCTCTTGAGGAAGGGGAACCGGGTGAATCCAAAAAGATCCTTTTTTATCAGCAAACCCATACGGGGGAAGGACTCTATCTTTGCACAGAGTGTCAGAAGACTTTTAAATTGAAAATCGACCTTCTGAAACATCGGCGAATTCACACCAAAAAGAGTCAGGCCTCGTCCTACATATGCACAGACTGCAGCAAGAGCTTTGCTCGCCACGCTGACTTGACCCGCCACCGGAGAACTCACACGGGAGAGAGGCCCTACAAGTGTATGGAATGTGACAAAACTTTTGTGGAAAAACCCAGACTCACTAATCATTTGCGAACTGATAATGTACCCACGTAACCCTTGTGCCAAAACCTTTCCTGGGAGAGAGATTTTTTTCCCCCCACTCATTTATCAAAAAAAAAATCCTTCTCCATCCAGAGATGATGCCTCGTAGTCACAGTGATTATAGGTGAAGCTTTAGGATAAGACAATTTAATGAGGCTGAATCCAGTTCGAGCATGAAAAGGATGGGGTTGGTGCCAGCCTAACAGTCATTGATTAGGAGCTGATTTTAATTAACGGCAAGATGACTCATATCTGGGAGGAGGAGTTGTGTAGAGCGGTGCTGACTGTACTGAAAGCATTATTAAAAAGATCTTCTGGCACACTGAATGGCACGTGCTAGAGACTGTCTCTGTTAACGCAGAACAAATGCTGGGAGGGTTTTTTTGGGGTATGAGAAGACAGAGAAGATGTCACGATCAGCACAGGATTGTCCGCAGAGCTGTGAGCAGGAAATGGAGCTTCTAAGAGGGCAGGATAAGGCGAATGGTTGGGATTGATGTAAAAATAGCAACTGGAAAAAAAACCCACGTTAGTTCAGTGGTTACAGTCACAGGACAGCAGCCGTGGCAGGGAAGGCCCTGTCATGGAAATCACAGAAGCACAGAATGGTTTGGGTGGGAAGGGACCTTAAAGCCGCCCCCATTCCCACCCCCTGCCCTGGGCAGGGACACCTCCCACCAGCCCAGGTTGCTCCAAGCCCCCTCCAACCTGGCCTTGAACCCCTCCAGGGATGGGGCAGCCACAGCTTCTCTGGGCAACCTGGGCCAGGCTCTCACCACCCTCACACCAAACAAGTTCTTCCCCACATCTCGGCTCCATCTCCCCTCTTTCAGGGTCAAACCCTTCCCCCTCCTCCTCTGGCTCCCCTCCCTGATCCAGAGTCCCTCCCCAGCTTTCCTGGAGCCCCTTGAGGGACTGGAAGGGGCTCCAAGGTCTCCCTGGAGCCTTCTCTTCTCCAGGCTGCACCCCCCCAAACCTCTCAGCCCCCCCTCCCAGCATGTCTGGGGCCTCCTCTGGCCCCAGTCCCCCAGGACTCATACCTCCTGTCTGTTGTAGCCCCAGGTCTGTTCTTAATGTATGTACAAAGTATAAGTGACATTAAAGCAGTGGCTTCAGCTTCAGGGCCAAGATCAGCAGACGGGATGGGAGTCCTGCAGAAACAGTGTTTGTAGATCACGCATCTTCTCTTCGCAGGCAGGGGATGTTCAGCATTTTTTGCTTATTCCAGTTGAATTCAAAGGTTTAAAAAGTCATGTTCCCTCCAGCTCGGGCTTTGCAGGTGCCCCTGAGTGGAATCAAAGTCCTCACTTTCCTGTGGGGAGCAGTAGAGTGAGAACCCACTGGTGCTGTGGTGGAGTTTCACAGCTTCTGAAGGGGACTGAGGGGCTATGCTTGGCCCCAAAGCGTCCCTGCCCTTCCCAAATACGAGAATAACTTCCAGAAAACTCTTTTATCACCAGCTTCTCGATTTTTCCTTCTCATAATTGCCCTGGGGGCAGCTTTTCTCTTACTCTTCTCCCACACAGCTTAATACCTTGGCAGTCACACGTCGTACGCTGTGCCCTCCTGAGTGAGAATTTCTTGGTGTGAGGCGATTCCTCGTGGAGAATATCCTGTTAAAAAAGCCATCCTGCTGAAACTGCACTTCCCTCTGGGAAAGAGCTGAACACCTGGAATTTTGGGGCTGAATCCCATTGAGTGGTTTTTGTGCCAGGAGCCGTTTGTTCTGGAGCTGCTGAGAATAAATCCTGGGTGAAAGATCTTGAAAGATTCCGCTGAACGAACCTGAAACAGCAAAATTAAGGAAAAAAAAAACATTGAAGAGCTTTGGTGATAAGGCTGATAATAAAATAAATAATGAAATCTAGAGTCAGGCCCTACTGAGGTGACTCAGGGAAGTGGGTGGCAGAAGAATGGAAAAGAGAGGCTGTATCTTTGATTTGGAGAAAACTTTTCAGTTCCTATAATTCCTATCAATTTTCTTTCTCCTCTAAGCAGAAGGGCTCTGGTGCGAGGGGTGGATTTTTCCCAATATCCTGAGCCACTCACACGAAACACGGAGAGAAATGCAGCCTCTCCCGGCGTCTCTCTGCACCCGCTCAGTGAACTGCTCTCTGCTGGGGATGTGAAAAGTGCAGAGATGTTAATACGGAGATCCAGCTTTAAAAGAAAGATCATTTTCCTTGATTTCGTCTCTAATACGGACCCTCCTCCCCCCTCCACTGGCAGGAATTTTCCCTCGGCTTCGCCCAGAGCCATTAAACAAATCATTGATGTGCGGGAGGAATCATTCCTTCCACGTGTTGCTGTTAGAAACTTCAAAAATATCTATTTCTGACGCTGTATTTAAACGTCGCGTTTCCAGTCTCCATGGAAAAATAACTCTTAAACGCAAACCATTGAAGATTTACCCCCAGCGTCAGAAAGCGCCGCGAGATGAAGAGTTATCCCAGCCCAGAGCTTCGGCTGAAGGAAAACGGAACAAACTTGCCTGAAATAGGGTACAAATTGGGTCTTTTTCACTGGAACACGCCCAGGAATCGGCAGATTCTCTCAATTCCTCACTGGGAAACTCTCTCGTAGCAGGGAGAGGAAGAGTTTTTTGTAGACTAGATTAATTAATAAGAAACCTACACTGAAAATTCCTCGATTTGCCTTGAAAAATATCATTCGTGCTTTGGGAAATCCAAGCCAAGGCATAAACTCCTGGGTTTGCGTGGCCGGAGGGAAGAAAAAAGGAAAAAAAGCCAGATCTTTAGCAAGACGAGTTTTCTTTAAAGAGGATTTCCAACACATTTGTTGCTTTTCTTTTTAAAAAGCTTTAGGTCGTGTTTAGTCTGCAAATGTAAAGCTCCCCCTTGTCAGTAGCGGGGACGGAATCACATCTGAAAATAAGACATTTTTCAGTTTTAAGAGCCCTTCTGTTCTCTGAACGGTAGGAACGAGGCCGGGATGGAGCAATTGAGGCTTTTCTGCCCTTTCTGGTTTAATTCTGCTTTTCAGATTGTCCTCCGAGGTGCCCTCTCCTGTCCCTTTCTCTTCAGTTGGCAAATTAAGAGGGGTCTGCAAATTTCAGTTTGCAAATTTAGAGGTTAATATCGATAAAAGGTGATTTCTTTTTCAAGTTTCTCTGTGCTTGTCTCCCTCTCTCTCTCTGTCTTTTTACCCCGTCTTCTTGATGCCCCCCAGGAGACCATTGGCCACCTTGGCCACCAGGGCACATCGCTGGCCCGTGGGCAACCTGTTGTCCACACTCTTGATTCAACTTGCGGTTTTACACAGCGCAGGAGCAGCCGTAACCTCGAATCCCACCAAACCCACATGAAACGAGATGCCTCGTGGGAGGAGAGGAGAAAACGAGGGACTCCCTGCCCTGGCCATGGGGTTCTGGGTGCCCCAACCCTCCTGTGGGGTCCAGGGGAACATTTTAGGTCCTGTGTCCTCACCCTGCTGGTGGTCTTGACTGGTGGGTGTCCTTGAACAAGGCAGGGGAGACTGGGAGGGGGTGCAAGAGGGACAGACCCCCTGCAAGCAGGGAGGGGTTTCAGCAGCCCCCCGGGACCAGCAGCAGCCCCAAGGGCTGGGTTTCGTACCCTGGTCACCGGGGGTCACCGATCCCCACCAGCTCCGAGCAGGTTTTATGGAAAAGCTTTGATTTTTTTATGACCAAACCCGTTGCTGGCCGCGGTGGCCGTGTGGGTCCCTGCCGTCCCCTCTTCATGGAGGTGTCATTTTTGTGTGTGTTTGTCACCGTGACTGCTCCCCGTCAGCAAGGACCTGCCTCCTGGGTCGGTGAGAAGGTGGGACAGTGGCCGGTCCCCGTCCCCTCCCAGCAGGGGCAGGAGGTGGCTCCTTCCCTCCCGGAGCTGCTGGGGGCGAGGGGATGGCGGGGAGTGAAAAAACAACCCAGTAAACTGTCAGTTTTTGCTGTTTTCCCAAAGAAACAGGGTTTATGTGACCCTGCTGTGTCTGTCTGATGGTCCCCATTGTCACACGCTGGTACCTGTGTCCTCCCGGTCCCCCCCGTCGTGCCGGAGGTCTGGGTGAGGGGATGCAGAAGAATCCTGGTCCCTGGGGACCCGGGTGGAGGGGACAGTCCTGGATGATGGCACTTCCCCAATCCCGAGCTGTTTTTTATTTTGCCGAAAACCGTCATTTCCCACCCGCTTTCTTAATTACAGAGGGAGAAGGAGCTTCCCTAAAGCCGGGGGACCCTTTGGGGTCCCGCCTCCTCCACCTTTGGGAGCTCCTCGGCCTCCTGGGACATCACCACGGGACCCTCCGTCCCAGGGGACACCCTGGTCCCCTCCTCCTGCCCCAGACGCTGGCGGGTGCCAGCTCACCAGGTGGGCTCTGCCGTGGGGACGCTGGGCCATGGGGTAGGGGCTGGGGGGCTTTAGGGGTGCCCCAGGTGAGGGACACGGCGCTGGAGGGGACGCTGGGGCGGGAAGCGATGGCATCCTCCAGCGAAATGGCTGCTCGGGCTCCCGTGACGCCGGCTCAGCCCGTTAACCCTTCTCGTCCCACCGCCCACTCTGCCCCGAGCCTGCGGCCGTCCCTGCTCCGGCTCCGTGTCCGGCAGAGCCACTGTCCCGGCTCCCCGGTGTCACCCCGTGTCTGCCGGAGGGGGGACGGGGGGTCCCGCAGCAGCACAGCTCAAGGGCTGGAGGGGACACCCCCGTCCCCAGCCCCGACCTGCCACCCGCGGGGCTGTCACCCTGGGGGGCTGAGCGGGGCAGCCCGGGGGCTTCGGGCTCCAAGCACCCACTGGGATCGGGGCTGGGGCTGATACTGGATCCGGGGCTGATACTGGGGCTGGGGCTGATGCTGGAGCTTGGGGCTGGTACCAGTGGGGATGCTGGTGCCGGTGCCAGTGCCAATACTGGTGCCGAGGGCAGGGCTTGGTGCCGGTGCTGATGCCAATGCCGATACCAGCGCCGACACTGGTCCTGACGCTGATACTGGTGCCAATGCTGAGGCTGATACTGGTGCTGGGGCTTGGTACCAGTGCTGACACTGGTACCAATGCTGCGATGACACCAGTGCCAATGCATCGATACTGATGCTGTTGGTGCCAGTGCCAGGCCTTGGTGCCAGTGCTGATACCAGTGCTGACACTGGTCCTGGGGTTTCATACTGGTGCTGGTGCCAGTACCGATGCTGGTGCCAGTGCTAATACTGATGCCCAGGACTACACCGGTGCCAACATCTGTGCAAATTCTAGTGTCGATACTGATGCCACAGCCAGTGCCAGGGCTTGGTGCCAGTGCTGATGTCAATGCCGATACCAGCGCTGGCACTGGGGAAGAATCTGGTCCTGGGGCTCGGTACCGGTGCCGGTGCCAGTGCTGGTACTGGTGCCCATGCTGGTGCCGCTGCTGATGCCGGTGCTGGTGCCAGTACTGACTTCCATGCCAGTGCTGATGCCAGTGCCGGTGCCCACGCCAGTGCCTGTGTTGGTGCCGATGCCCATGTCGGTAGTGACGCCCATGCCGGTGGTGGTGCTGGTGCTGCTACTGATGCTGGCACTGGTGACAGTGCTGATACCAGTGCTGATGCCGGTACTGACACTGGTGTCGGTGCCAATGCCGGTGCCCGTGCCGGTACTGACTCCCGTGCCAGTCCTGAGGCCGGTGCCTGTACCAATGCCGGTGCCCGTGCTGGCACTGACTCCTGTACCAGTACTGATGGCGGTGCCGGTGCCCGTGCCGGTACTGACTCCCGTGCTGGTACTGACACTGGTGCCAATGCCGGTGCCCGTGCCGGTACTGACTCCCGTGCCAGTCCTGAGGCCGGTGCCTGTACCAATGCCGGTGCCCGTGCTGGCACTGACTCCTGTACCAGTACTGATGGCGGTGCCGGTGCCCGTGCCGGTACTGACTGCTGTGCCGGCACTGACGGTGATGCCGGTGCCTGTGCCGGCACTGACTCTGGTGCCAGTGCCGATGCCGGTGCCCGTGCCGGTACTGACTGCTGTGCCGGCACTGACGGTGATGCCGGTGCCTGTGCCGGCACTGACTCTGGTGCCAGTGCCGATGCCGGTGCCCGTGCCGGTACTGACTCCCGTGCCGTTCCTGAGGCCGGTGCCGGTGGCGGGCGGCCCCGGTGCCGGTAGGCGGCAGTGCTCCGCGCTCGGCGCCGCTCGCTCCCCCCC
>VXAK01023814.1:9254-22614 GCA_013399435.1 Arenaria interpres | reverse complement strand
ATTAATATACTAATTAGTATTAAAATATTTTACAACAATAACGTCTAATAATAAGAATACATAGTTTTTCTAATTAGATTAGATTATTAATGATACAACAAAAATATTGTTAAGATTTCTCTTTCCCATCATGCAAGATAGCAATATCTTTGTCCGATGAAATTTAGGAACTGTTCCTGAGCACATGGAATTAAATAAGTTTTTTTTCCTGCTTTCAAAAGCAGAAAGAGAAGTAAGTGTTTACATCTCAGAAACAACACTCACAGGTGTGTTTACTTAGTTCAAACACCTTGGAAGTAAGATGAAATTGTTGTTGGGCTTGTCTTTTGCATCTTCTCCCTGAACTCTTACATGGAAAAGGTAACTTCTCTGGGATTGTTTCATGAGCTTACACACTGCAGTATATGCTGTATTTTGCCCATATTCCCCTTCGCTACAGTGGATCTGTTCGTACTTCATGATGATCAGAAATGAATAAATGAATGAATAAAGGAAAAAGAGTTATGCCAGGTCATATTTCAACGGTTTCTTAACAGGAGAATTTTTGTTTACCTCTTTAGGAAAAATCTACACTGTATAATCTGAAATGCCTCACAGTGGACAACCAAAATGCCTGTGACAGGATTCAGAATAAACACAGAACATGGCTTTCAAGATCTGGGCATGAATTGTTTTGAGAACTTCCCTGACATTTGGACAGATTATTTTTTTTCTGAGATAGTTATGAAATTATGAGATTTAATCTCTCCGCCTGGCTTATATGTACCCTTAAATCTACCCCAGAACAAATAAATTAGAATATAAAACCATTAAAAACTGTTACGTAGATTACAAACACACAAAAAAATATGTAAGACGTAAGTCATATTCTACTAAAATATGTCACATCCAGGTAATGAATTAAAAGGGTCTGAAAATAAAAGCGTAGAATTACTTCAATTAAATACAGGAAATGCATCAGCTTGAAAAATTATTTAGTATAACAAATAATTCAGTCAGACTATTAGATGAGACTTTAATAAAAGGCAAAAGAGTTCCTGCAGCCAGAGAAAAATACAATATGCTACAAATCCAATACAGGTAATACTGAAAGTCGAAAGCCAAGTCTTTCAAACCTGAGGGCTTAATGTTTGACTTTCAGATGTGTATTTGTGTGTGCATGTTAATGTTCAACAGAATTGAATCCCTACACGTATATGTTTCAGTGAGGGTAAAAGTAACTGGCATTTTCAAAAGAAAAATAAAATTAACATTTATAATTATGTAATAAGCAGAAAATCCTAAACTTTTAAATAGGAAATCATAGATTCATCCAGGCTAACATTAGACACCTCTGCCTACTTAAGATCTCGCCTACAGTAAAATCAGCATTTAGTAATAACTTTCTTGCTCTTGATTGACCACAGAAATAGCTATTAAAAGTTGGATTCTTAGTTTAGGTATCTTGATAGGTGTCATAATTTATTTGCTATGAGTTCGGTCCAAAGGTTTAAAAAGATTAGCTAAACTCTAGTTTCACTTCCACTAACCCCTCATGATGAATTTTAAAGCTACATACAGTTCTAATATATTTTCTCATTAGCCTGTATGTTACATAAAGGAAGAGTTTTCATATTTTTGAGATCTGACTCCTTTATTTTGGTTGTAGAAGCAAAAAGATTATTTTGCTTTAATTAATGCTGTTTTTATGTTTTTGTAAAAAGACATGCCTCAATATGTTAATAGAGTGATACTGTTACCTTTCTCAAAGCTTTCAAAGTAAAGCTACTGTGATCAATTATAAGACACAAAAGAAGGTACCTGAAATTCATATATAATTTCCATTACGTGAGGTGAAAAGAAAATTCCTGTATGCAGTTTACCAGCAAATAAAAGCTTAATTCATGAGAAAGAACAGGAAAAAAAAGAAACCATGTAATCCATTAAGTCCTGGGTGAGAATCTTAGAATCATAGAGTCATAGAATAGAATGTTAGGGTTGGAAGGGACATTTAAAGATCATTAGTCCAACCGCCCTGCCATGTTCAGGGACCTCTTTCATAAGGTTTGCACTAGGCCATTCTTCAGGGTTTCTCTGGATGGCACACGTTCCCTCAAAAGTATGAACTGTGCCACTCAGCTTGATGTTATCTGCAAACTTGTTAAGGGTGAACTCAAACCTACTGTCTCTATCATTGCTGAAGATAGTAAATAGTTTTGGTCCTAGTATGGACCCTTGAGGGACATCACTTGTTACTGGTTTCTACTTGAACGTTGAGCCACTGGCTGTAACTCTTTGGACATGACCATCCAACCAATTCCTTATCCATCTAACAGCCCGTCTGTCAAATGTGCCATGTTGGAGGGCCAGAAGCAGACACTGAGAGTGTAGTTAGTTAGAAGAGACTTAACTGAAAAGTAAAATTACTGAAAGAAAAACTGATTTTGTTCTACCTTAAACCAGCACATCGACACCTCTCAAATTTAGTGGCAAGGATGTTATGGGGGACTGTATCAAAGGCTTTACAGAAGTTCAGGTAGATGACAACAGTAGCTCTTCCCTTGTTCACTGATGCAGTTACTCCATACTAGAAGGTTGCTACATTGGTCAGGTGTGATTTGCCCTTGATAAAGTCATGTTAAGTGCCTCTAATTACTTCCCTGTCTTCCATATGTTTCAGCTTCAAGCAGGATGTGCTTCATGATCTCCGTAGGCACAGAGATAAGGCTAACTGGTCAGTTCCCAGGGATCTCATTTTTACCCTTTATAAAAATGGGTGTAATGTTTCCTTTTTTCCAGTCACTGGGGACTTTGCCTGACTGCCATGGCTTTTGAAATATGATGGAGAGTGGCTTGACAACTAAATCAGCCAATTGCCTCAGGACCCTGGAGTGCATCTCATCGGATCTCATGGACTTGTGTATATTCATGTTCCTCAAGTGGTCTTAAACTGGACATCCTCCTATGATGGGAGGTACTTTTTCCCCCAGTCCATTCCTTGAGGTTCAGGGACTTGAGACAGGAATCTTGAACCAACTGATACTAGAGTCAGTGTGTCCTTCTCATTCAAGTGCTTTAACATAGGTGCCAGTGACATTTCAGACGTCCTAGAGCATGGTATCTGGTCTCCAGCTTTCTCTCCAGAAGGATATGAGGTTCTACTAAGTCCTGTGTCACATCCACCATCACTATACAGATTTATCAGCTACCCTAAGGTATCTTAAATGGTTCTAGGCACATATATTCACATATATTAGGTTCCTAATTTGCTTGCTTTATTCCACATCTCTGACATAACATTGACAAGATTTTTTCCCTGTATATAGTTACTCAGTTTCCAAATAGGAAGAGGTAACTGGGTGATGAACACGTCCCTTCTCTCAACTAACCAGAATATTCATAATTGTACTGGCTCCAATTCAAAGCATATACTCTAGTTATTATACTAATATAATTTGGTACTGGGACTTAACTAAGAACAAAAGCTATTTGTCAAAGATTTGCCCACTATTACTACATTACTTGCACTGAATACATGGGATTTTTGAATGTGCAATGAATACGGGACTATAGTAATAGCAAGGCCAAGAAAACAGTGTTAACTTTGATTAGGCCTCATTTATACTGATTTTTTTTCCATTACTTTAAAATACCATAAATAGGCTTAAGTCAATTCTACTATTTGAGAGTCTCACACTCTTTGATTTGAATGCCATCTTACAGAACCATACATCAAATTAAAATCGGATTATCATATTTTCTATGTGGATGGGTACATGGTATACTAAAGGCATGTTAACATTCTTACATAAAGATCAGGAGGAAGAAAGTGGTTATGGAAGAAGTTAAATTCTGTTTCACATGTTTGGCAATTTACGTAGTATCTTTTTTTTTTTTTTTTAATTTGGATACAATATCATTTATTCACCTTTCTTTATTATTAACCTTATTACTCTTTTCAAATTGAAATTCTGTATTTGAGTTGATTTTCTATTACACAGTACCAAAATACAGATTCGCAGAAGTGAGAGTGCTTTTGAATAAGCCTTGTCTATACATATGGTCTGAAAGTTCAGAAACAATTCAAACTTTGAGTACAAAACAAAGATTCCCATTTTGTAGAGCAATTCTCAGGTTTTGTATTAATACATTATTATCATAATGTCAGTTGAACTGACAAGGCAAAATTCTTCCTTCATATTTTTGAAGGCTTATCTACATGTTGCAATTTATTTTCCATGTGACTATTTCAAAATACTGGGAAACTGCTGAAAATGTAACACTTGAATTAAAAAGCTGCACCAGCATTTACCCCGTCATTTACAAATAGCTTGTTACACAAGCTTTGTTACACAAGCTTTGTCACACAAATTATATGATAGAATTCAAGCTTGAAACTTTACTTTGATAGATGGAGAAATGAGAGAAAAGTTAATGAACTGAAACTGTTCTACCATTCTATAGGGCAATTCAATGAAAGTTTTAATAACACACTGAACCTGATCAGCAAGATAGTGTGATGATGAACATAATAGTCATGTACAATATCTGGTTTGAAGTATTATATTAACATGAAAAATAATTAAAACTTGCTTACAGAACTATGTTCATATGCATAATTTGCAAGGAATCAGAGTCAATTAGGAATGAAAACTTGAGCTGTTTTTGTTTGTCACACACAGGCTGCCTAATGTAGTGAAAAATCCAGCATGAAATTCTTCATTCTGCTTCACCCTCCTCAGACTTCTCTTCAAATGAAAATTCTATTTCAATACAGACTTTTGGGGAGTTGATTTATTTTTTTTCCAAATCATTTTCTATGAATTATGTATGGCGGTTATGTTGTACAGCCTTGCTCATGAGGGACATAAGGCAGATGACAACATTTGCTTTATTTAAACCATCACTGATGTTTCTGAAGCTAAGTAACTTAGGCCAATTCATTCTCATTTTAACTCTGTTACTTGGAATCTTTTAAATCTGACTAAAGAAAACAGGCCATATAGTTAATCACTATAAATCCAAAGATATTTCTAGTGACATTAACTTATAAATGGATTTTACAATTTGTTTCTCAACCATGCAAGGGAACTTGACTCCTCTTAACAATTAGTGCTCCAGTCTGTCAAGACCTCCATTAGTCCTTCTCATAACTTCAACATTCTTTTCAGGATGCATGTTCAAACTTTTCTTCATCATGGACGTTTGTGTAATAATTTTGTGCAATAAATACCACACAGATGCATGAATGGGGAAAAGAATACTTTCATTATCAGCAATCAGACAGATTTCTGGATTCAACATGACATTTCTGCATACACGAGCTCTTCCTGAGGCAGAAAACTACTTCTATGTATTTTCATTTGTGTTTTTAATATCACTGAGATATTCAGAGCTAAAAATTCCATATGCCTCCCCCTTGCACACCCCACACCTCCAAAGATATAATCCAGAGCAAAGATGTCTGTGATCAATAGGGCTGTTTCCTCATGGAGTCAGACTATTTTAAGTGAGACACGGTCCCTTTGGGGTCTGAGAGCTCAGATGTATTGTGGTGCCAGTGTTTTCCAGATGTGCCAGCTGCTGGAGGGAGGGGGAAGAGGGAGAGGCCAGACACCTGAATCTTCACCTCTCCATTCAGGAAGATCAATGAAACCATGCCGTTTTATAGCAAAAGAATATATGATCTAAATGAAAGACTGAAAGTGTGAAATTAATTTGAGGAAAGGCAGCTGTTTATGGTTGTAGATATATATTTAGACTAGGTACCCTAGATTCCTGTTAGAGTCAATGGAAAGAAATAAAACTTTTAAAACATGCTTTATCTCTTCCTAAATAAAGAAAAGGTTTATTTAGATATTAAGACTTCTGAACATAGGTTTCTAAATGTGAACTAAATATCTAAGTTCCAGATATAGTCAACGGAAAACTTGGGCTTGGTTGAAGCGTAAATGACTAGTACCATTTGAGATGCCTTAGGATATCTCAGACATCCAGGACACTTGTGGAGCTCAAAGGTATGACACAGGACTTGTGAAAGAACTGCAACCTTCTAGAGTGGCAGCTAGAGGCCAGGTGGGATACCCCAGGAAACACAAAATAATACTACATTTAAAAGCTGAGTTCCATGTTAAGCATCATTTAAACTGAGCTGAAACACTTTCTATTCTCTATTGACTGTGCTCACTGATCTTTGATGACAGTAATAAGAGTTTAGACACAGAGTTTCCACCCATACGACAGTACTTAGTCACTTAAATTTTGTTTTTTAATCTACAGTTGAACTTAGCATCTCAAAATGTGACATGAACCTTAAAAGTTCCCATTTTCCCCCATTGACTATGCAGAAAGCCAAAGGTGATTTGCTCAGCAGGAGGCCTCTGTGCTGCAGGTGTGAGAAATTCAGCAGAATGAGCATACTGAAATTCAGCTCAAGAACCTAATGATGAAAAAATCTTAATAGCTGCATCTATTAACCTGATGCATATAATGTATGATCTATATTTTCAAGAAGTTTACATCTTTTGTCAGAATCAGTCATCATAGAGAGAGAAGAAAAAAAAAAAAAAAAGTTTTAGTATCTGGTTTCTTGGCCTCTGCCCTAATACTGTCAATTTGGCTTGTCAGTTAGTGTCAATTGTGGTTATATTGATCTGTGGGTTTTATGGATTCTACCTAGAATTAGACTTTTTCTACAAACTCAGATACTACAGCAAAGTCCATGCCTTCTGACTTTCAGCCACTACTGAATTAAATATTAAGGCTACTTTTCTAAAAAGGAATCAAACTTAGTTATTTTCATCCTTCTCCTTTATTTACTGATTATCTTTTTACTGGACTGATGTTAGACAATGAGCAAAATTTTACCCTGCCTATTGGGGGCAATGTGACATAAATGATTATTTATTTATTTCATAATTAAGCATACTATGATATTATGAAAGTAAGTTAGCTGATATTCTTTGTCTTATTCTGATCCCATTTGTATTGTGCTAAATTCAGGATGTTCTCTTGAAGACAACCAAGGGACACTCTTGAAAAAAAAAAAAAAAAAAAAAAAAGAAAAGAAAAATCACAAAAAGCCTCACTTTTTTGTTGCTGTTGTTGTTTTTACTGGAATATTATCCTAGTTTCTGATATGAAGTTATATAGCATTAAATATTAATACAGTGTAAAAACTTTACAAGCAAATATATATCTGTCTGTGTCCTAATGTTACAACAAACATCACCAAAGATAATCGGTTGTAGGTATCATCTGTAATATTTTGGTTTTCTTGTAATAAATTGTGATTTGACAGGGAAAAAATATTTGAACAAAACTCTTTGGCTGCCTTCTTATATGTGTGCATTCTTATTTTTAATTGAAGGTTCCGTCCTGAAGGTGTTATTCATGTGAGATTCATCACACTTAACTTTAGCAATATAAAAGTTAAATAGCTTAGCCGTGATTTAGCTCACCCAACCTTAGAAGCTGCAATTCAGTTACAGACTGAGATGTCTAAATTCATGTGCTCACAATGCAGCTGTTACATTTCAGCCAGGGAACACTTAAGATTCCTTAACATAATCATCCATAACACTTAACGTATGCTAAAGTATCTTGCCTGGACTCCAGCTGCTAGTCCAGAAAAGAAATGCATTAAGCCTGTTCAGGTATCTCAGGGACCCCAGGATGCTTTAAAGACTGTCTAAGCACACACAACTCAAATGATATTTAATATTTTTTTTTAAATCCAGTCCAAAATGTCTACCCTGAGTTCAAAGAGGACAGGATTATATCCAAATGCCAATGGTCATAACTACAGCAATTTAAATTAACCCTGCTAATCCATTCTAGTAGTTTTAATATAAAATATTAGCCCATATGACAAACAAAAATAATTCCTACTTTTTATTGTTGTAATTAAACAAAAATTCACATAGATATATTCTTGTCTGCTTGTCCAGTTGGGCAATGTCAGTCAAAGACAAAGGCAGGTAGTTACAGACATTCAACAGGATTTCTGAAGAGTTGCATAATCAAACCCCAGTGAGCAGAAATTGGGGGGAGGGCGAACACAACCTCACAGCTTTTAAGCCCACTAATGAACCTCTGGGCCAAATGCTGAGCCCACAGGAGATACAATGTGCATATATACACTTATATGTGTGTGAATATGCACATTCACACTTAGAAATGAGCAAGTAGACTTAAATCCAGGCTCAAGGTCCGAGTACAAATTGGCTCATGGTCATATTGCCAAGGGCTAGTCCCCTCTGTAGCAATTTTGTCTTGTACAGGGCTAGCAGAGAAGTCTGAAAAAAGCTAGGTTATGATATAACAGTTTTTCAATAGGGATGGTCCATTACAGGTTATCTATTACGGATTGTAGCTTCAGTGCTTGAGTTCACTCAGGTTCTGGCTTTATTAATTTAGCAGGATAGAGTACCCCATTCCAGCCAAAGAGGTATGTGCCACTCATCCAATGCAAAAGGATGTAAGTCACACAGTTACGTTTTCTAAATTTTCTCTTTCTTTCACTACTGTTTGACATTTTGGTCCTTCATGAGAGATTAAGACTGATTCCTCATCAATCCAGACAGAGCAGGGATTTGCAACTGACTTTCTTCTCTCTCCAGGAATAATTGTTTTTTAATTTAGTAATTTGGAAAAAAATTTAATTTAGTAAATTTAATAAAAATTTAATTTAGTAAATTTGGAAAAAAAACATTTCAGTGAAAACTACAGAAACCTATCTGTGGATGGGATTTTGTCTAAAAAAAAAAAAATGTTCTGATGAAACATATATGTTGATGATTTCCATTTGTTTTCTATATCATGCTAGATATGATTATGGCTCCATTAATACCAGTACTATCAACCCTTCTATAGCAATTATCTTAAATTTAGCACTCTCTACTAAATGTCTTTATCATAGGCTTGTCGCTTCATAATCAGAAATGTATTGACTTCAAATAACCAACTGCACTGATAAAATCCATATAAAAGAACCATATTTCAACATTATCTGACCAATACTTTGCTCGTGATGTAGCACTAGTAGCCAGAACTGATCCTTTAAAATGTGCAACATGTTTTTAAACCTTATTAGCAAAATTTTTTCTTCACTTTTATTTCATTCCTAATTTCATCTATATAACATAATGGACATGCTCAAATACAATAAAAAACGAGGCTAAGAATCCTTACATTTATTATTCAGGTTGGAGCTTATGAATACTATGAAATTATTCAAAGCACAAATGGGCCTAATTTAATATACATGTCTGCAACTGAGCTAATAAGTTAGGGCAGACAGTAATTTATGAATCTGTAGTAAGAACCACTTTCTTCTGAGCTTAATTTCAATATTGCCTTATTATAAGGCCCAAATCAACAGCCTAATCATTATCCTAAATATACTTTCTCATTTATTTAGTTCCAGAGGACTATTGTCTTATACTAAAATATTAGTTAGTTAAGATCATCTTTCATTAATAGCAGTGTAGTCATAGAAAGACCTTTCAAAAACGTAAGTGCTTCCTGTTCCCATGGGCACCTTTAGCCAATGTCAGTAACATCTTTCACTCTGCTGTTCAGATCTGCAGTTCTCCTTCCTGAATAATTTCAGCAAATCTGTAGGGGCTAGCACCTGTATTTAGAGTACTCCTCTTGTTCATTCTTACACTGTCATATTTTGTTTGTGCATCATGTTCTTACATTCAAAATTATGTATATCTATATTAAAGCACAAAAACAATACCAAAAAAAGGAAAAGAGAAAAATAAAGTAGGCTTGGGTGTTTTTCTCCCTATGGGATATACATATTTCTATTTCAGTGGTTTAGGGGTATCCATCAACCTAGCTTTTTGACAAGCGTTTCCAAGAAAGGACCACCTTTTCATTCACACTTATTTTTTGACTACCATGATCTTCACCACATGCCAGAGAATTAATACTATGCTTATATTTTGAGTAGATCCTGTTTATCCATATTTCCTTACTATATTAACTAAAACAGAGAAAAATCCACAACAAAGACACCTGATAAAATAACCTTTATAACCACAGTAACTAATTTTGAAACGTTTACTTCCCGAACTGTACCAGTGGAAAAAAATCTTGTGCTGTTTTTATGCTTTCATTCTCTCCATTTGTACCCAATCTAAGTTCTGACACTTCTCTCTAAAATTCCATGTTGCTTGCAGAGTGCCCAGTACTGCCAACTTTATTGTGCCATATTTGTCCTGGGCAACGCAATACATCCACTTACATTATGACTAATAGTCTCTGGGGTCTAGCCATATATTCTACACCCTGCACTTAAATCTTTCCTACCATCTGTCTTCCCTTTAAGATATCTCATGTGAATAGGCTGTTACTGTGTGTCCATAATTAAATTATATTTTTCCCTTTTCAGTCCTCCTGTGAAAAAACAGAGTTTGGCATCTTCTTTTCATAAACCAGATTTTTTCTGAGACACTTTCCACTGTATTTTCATATCCATTGGTAGCATTTATCTCTCATTGTGATCATCTTAATGACTTCAATAGTGACTACAACCCTGGAGTATTGTATTCCTCATTCATATTTCAAGCTTTACCCAAGAACCAGTTATCTACTATTATGGCTGCAGCAATAACTGTCAGGATTTTTTTGCTGTTGTTACATTTTTGTTTCCTGAGCCTTCTATTACTTTATGATGTTTCTATTATAGTTATTATGTACTCTAGCAATTTCTAAAGGCATTGGCTGAAATACGAGTCCCATCCAAAAACAAACATTAGGATGCAATCCCCAAGTCAAAGAGATAGAAATTTGAAAAGATAAAAATAAAATCCAAGTTAGGAAACAGGTGGAAAAAGTGTGTGGAATACATCTGATCTAATTGATAACCTCTAAAAATTAACGGTTGTCCTTTAAAAATTAATTGTCATGTCTCAATCAACCATCTCTGTTATAATTTCTTTTGTATAATTTCAAGGGTTTGATTTGTTTCTCACATGCATTTAGTTATATGCAGTGTTGGTGTTTATAATGGAGCTACATTTAGGACTCAAATCCTCTGCCCATTCATAGGTATGCAGTGCCTTTTGTGGTATCTTAAAGTACCTTGCCTGGGCACCCGCTGTCCATATGTCCTCCAAGCCTTGAGTCTTTTCTGTCAGCACCATGCAGACAGCTCAGATACCATTCTAACTCTAATTACTGATGTGGACCTAGTGAATCAAGCCACCAGCCTCTTAGTGTAGATCCAGAGCTCAATTCAGTTGTTTCTCGGTGTCTACTCCTATTTCAGACCCCTGAATGTATCCCACCTAGGCTCCAGATGCCACCTCAGAAATATATTACTGTGCCTCAGTCCTTATTTTTTAAGTACCAGCCTCATACATACATCTCAGATATTCCAGGACACCTCTTAGAGCACTACTGGTTTGTGCTAGGGGAGTTCATTCAAGCCCTTCAAGCTAGGTGAGACAAACACCACCTACGCTCTAGGTCACATAGGGATCCAGAAAAAGACACATGTTCCCTAATTCTTTCCAGCAGACTATACTGCTTCTTAATTTCTTCATAGCTGTTCTGCATTAAATTTTCCACCAGTCTCAAAAGTTTTCATCGTGGCTTCCCAGCCCATCTTTACTATTTGAATTGTCATTTAAAGAAAGGAAAAAAAAAAAAAAGAACCATGATCTTCCCATTTTTTTGTTTTCCTCAAGTCACATTTTAATGCACCTTGTTTGCTAAACTTTCCATTTGCAAGAGAGTTGCAGTCGATTCAGAAATAGTAAAGTAACACAAACCAAGCATGACAAACCATGCTTAGACATGCTTTGAGACCAAAGCTTGAAGGGTCTTTCTGAACAGTCATGATAACAATAAAAGTCATTAATAGCTAAGAGAATTTGTTCCACTGGCTTAGTTGGAAACTGTCTGAGGGGGCGATCTTGCTACCTAATGGAAAGGGAGAAAGATGGAGAGGGAGTTCTATGGGGCAAAAGCTAGATCACTTTGTGCTGAAACAGTATCACTAAAACAATGGCACTTAAAGCAATCATTCACTTGAAGTCACCTCAGCGTCTTCTATACTGGGCTGTTTCTGCCCATTCTTTCCTCTGCTGTGAATTTTCAAGTGCTTGATGCAGGAGACTGCTATTTCCTTCAGGGGAATTTCTGCTGACTTTATTCCTCTCTCACATAACTGAAAAATGTATTTATGAAGTATACACCGTAATTGATTCAGAAACTTTAGCTGGTAAATGAAACCATTCATCACGACAATATATATAAATTGACCTGGTAATTAATCTTCTAGAAGTAATACTGATGGGTCTCATTTATATTTCTCCACCTATAAGATAATACAAAAGTTTCTGAAACTCTCAGACAATTATATTGTCTTCTGTTGCAAGTTAACCCATTAAGCTACCATGGCGAAACACAATCATAAAGAATGTAATGTAATGTAACCAAATACTTGCAACATTTTTTAGTCCACATTTTTCCAATTGCTAATATTCATCTGCCTGGGAAAAGCGGAGGACAATAAAAAAAGATTCTTGTGATTTTGATTGGCCATGTCCATACTCCTAATACATTTAAACAGTTTATACATTATACATTTAAAACAGATTATACAAATATTTGGATGATTTTGGGGTAACTGTAGCTTATCAACAGGAACCATGAATTCTTCACTTTCTGACTTGTTACCAAATACCAAATAACATGTACTTATGCAGCAGTCAGCTCAGAAGTCCTGCCCATTGCCTGGAGATTTCTGTACCATGAATCACAAAGAATTCCCACAAAACTGAACTGCTCAAACACATGGAATAAGATTCAGCCACAGAAACTGTGCTACGACACATATATACCTATGGAAACTTTTCTAAATACAAAAGGATCTACTTGCTGAAGTCCATAATCATCTAAGAATGCTCACTTTAGATCACATGTGAATAAAAATGTAGCCAAACCCACTCTGACTGATCCAAATAGTATAAACAGCCACACTAAACTCTGGAACAAAATCCTGCTTTGGTTTGCAACTGAACAAGCCACTGACAAAAATACAAAGATAAAGAAGTTGCCCCTTTACGAAGAGCTACTTGTCTTCGGGGGACTTACATACTTGGGCGACCTACAAAACTTCTCATGGATAATGGAAGGTAGAGATTATTCTGTTGGGAAGGAGAAGCATTTTGCAGCTTCTTTCTGCCCTAACTTTCACCCTAATGAGTTTTGCCACCAGTTTAAGAAACTCTGAAATGTTCACCTTTTGTAGTAGTTAATGGCTGTTCTACCCAAATAAACAGTAGTACCCAAAGCCTTGTCTTCTCCACCGGATAAAATCTGACCCCGTTCTTGCTTTAAAAAAAAAGAAAAAAAAGAAAAA
>VXAK01023813.1:83650-109071 GCA_013399435.1 Arenaria interpres | reverse complement strand
GGCCCCGGCTTCTCAGCGCAGCATCTGAGGAGCCAGGGCGATCCTCAGAATCACAGCTCAGACGCTGCCCGAGGCCACGTACTCCCTGCACACGCGTGTCTGTGCAAGTGCAGCTCTTCGCCCTGCTGACACGTAGGCTGCTCACGCACCCAGTCAGCTCTCCCCTGGGGTGGCTGCAGAGGGGGCAGCCCCGCACCTGGAGCTCCCGCAGGATCCATGATCAAGGACTGTCCCCCCTGNATCCGTGATCCAGGACTGTCCCCCCGCCTGCAGGATCCATGAACCAGGACTGTCCCCCTGCCTGCAGGATCCGTGAACCAGGACTGTCCCCCCGCCTGCAGGATCCGTGATCCAGGACTGTCCCCCTGCCTGGGGGATCACCGCTGCTGCTCCTCGCAGAGCGGGGTAACCTGCACGACACAAAAACCAGCCTAAGAGCAGGGCAAGTAGGAAGCTGAGGTACTACTGTCCCTTTGCTCAGCGTTTTGGAAAGCAGAGATCTCACTCCAGATGCAAGAACTGAGAGTTCATGTCCTTCCTGTGGTGAAGAATTTCATCCCTAAAGCTATCCTGAAACTTAGCTGAAACAGGCTTAACCTGAGGGTCTTCCCTTGAACGTATCAAATATTCACTAAAGCAACAGGATTGGGACACCTAACCTGGGTCAGGCTGTAGCCAGGGCCTCACCTGAGAGGTAGATGCATATCACTGGAGACAAAGGAAAGGGTTTGAACGTCCCTCTTAGGACTAGGACCCCATGTAAATGTCCATAATGATGTGACCTCTTTCTAGCTTGATTCAGGAACAAGTTCATGGAAATGAATCCTAAGCAGAAATGGACACCTTGCTCTGTTACTCGTAGAAGCAAGACTTGCAGCCAGCCCGTTCTAGCACTAGGCATTTCCCCGGCTGAGTCAGTCAATACAGTGGTTAATATTTGCAAATCTTTTGCACAGAGGAGGAAGGACCCCAAGAAACAGAGATCTCTAGAGATCCCAGAGCTGGGCTTCAAAGTTCAAACCTAAGTCTGTTCTTTGCAATGCTTCGTATTATGGGAACGGGCAGGCAGCTGACCACATGGAAGGCAATGACGTTCAAGGACAGATAGGTTACTTACTGAGAGAGAGCAATATAACCAACAATGAGCCAACAGAAGACGAACGTAGGTCCCAGACATGCTTAGTGTCTCACTTGGACAAGGCATTGCTAGGAAAGCTCCAGCATATTTAGAAGCCAGACGTCAACAAAATCCTTTATTCATCATCCCATTTTAAATCTCTTCTCTCCCTTTGTGCCAAAGACAGAAAGAGAACTTGTGTTACAAACCTTTCAGACGTGTGCACCTCACTGTTCTCTGGGACAGTTTCTCTTAAGCTTCCTGCTGGATCCATGCCATCTGCACAACCCCACCGTATGGCTCATATTTAAGTAATACCTAAATCAAGCCAAGAGAATTTGGGAATGGGATCAAGCTCTTAATCAGCAGCACACAGGTGTGCACAATCAGCACCTTCAAAGCCTCGCAACATTTGGTGATTTTCTTCAAGTCCTATCACAGGTATCACATGATTACCTGAAAATTTCACTAACAAAACAAAGAAAGAATTACAGTTAGCTTCTAGCTTTCAAGCAAAAGTTTCAAAACTTGAAGCCCAAGGAAAGAAGGCAGAAAATGCCCCATGCCTGGAGGGGTTCAAGGCCAGGCTGGATGGGGCTTTGAGCAACCTGGTCTGGTGGGAGGTGTCCCTGCCCAGAGCAGGGGGGTTGGAACTCAATGATCTTTAAGGCCCCTTCCAACCTGAACCATTCTATGATTCTATGAAATCACTATATTTTTAAAAATTTGAACTATTGTGTTATTTAGCACTCTGACACACGATTTTCAGCTTGTAGTTTGGCAGTACTTCATTAATATGCAGATACCACCTCGGAGGTGCATATTTTTTACACATAAATGACACCAGCCAAAGGAAAAACGTATTTATTTTTGCATACCACCTGCAACGCAATGGGAAGACTCAACGTCAGGAAGTTCAGTAGGTAGGGTTACTGCCACAGCGTTAGCTTAGTGTAACTGCACATTATTTACATTTTATAACACATAGCTTTGACAAACAATATCTTCTTATATGTTTACATCACTAATTATCACCTCTATATGCTGAATTCCTCCCCTCCTCGCTTTTCCTAGGAATGGGGAAGAATAGGAAGGGAGAAAGAAAATATGTGTCTGTGTTTTAAGGAGCTTTAAATACATTTGAACCTGCCTAGAGGTGTAGTTAATGACCTAGTTAAACATTCATCTCAGATACACACTTGCTGAATCAAGGAATCTGCTGTGTGAAAGGAATTGCTGAGCTAACCTGCTAATCAAAATAGCCTTGCTTTCTACTTTAATAGCACCACAAACACTTTTTAAAAAGTCCAAAGAATGGAGTAAGAGGAGTGATGGTAGTGACTCATACCTTTTACAAGCTGGGGGTCACCTGCCCCTGATTTTGCATGATGCTTTATTCTTACTGGTTTCTAGATAAGCACCCAAATTTGAGTAAAGTATCAGGTAAATAAATAAAGCTTTTAAATCAGAATGAAGAGGGACTGCTTATTTGATCATCACCGAGCTGAAAGTAACCAGCCACACTTGTCAGCAACCAAGACGTTTGAAAGCAAGTTATGCAGAAATCAGGGCACAGAAAAGTGGTTTTCAGTCCTATCTACCTGTTGCTATTTTGCTTAAATAACACAAAACCAAACCAAAACAGTGTTTTTTTCATAAGCATAAAATATATATGGTGATAATGTATGATACGTTTATAAGCACTCATGAGGTATACAGATACACACGGCATTTGTGTCAAGAGCACCTGACAGATACCAAGTTTTTTCCTTGAGGAAAGCTCCTAAAACTCGGTGCACTCTTTCAAAGCAGGCCACTTAATACGAATTTGTAATCTGACTTCAGTGTCAGAGATCACAAAATAATAATACTTTCTTTGGAGCTACTTAAAGCTACGTAATATAAAGAGTAGCACAAGAATTGATTTTTCACAATGTCTGAAATTTTCACAATTTTCATAAATTATGTTTTTCATAATGTCTGCCCAGCAGCTGTCTGCTGGCATCAACAGCCACTAAATCCCAGGCTGTACGACAGGCTCGCTGCCCTTCGTGCCACGCTGACTTTGCTGCAATACGATTTTACCTTTCATTGGTAAGGCCTCTGCCAAAGATAGCAAAGACAGGCAGGAAAGTTTTACCTTTCTGCTAGAGTATTTTATAATGAAAGAGCTGTAAAATAAGTACTTTACAGAAAAAACAATATAAAAAAAAATTTCAGATGGTAATAGAATATTCAATTGATTGGCCCTGATTTTCTTAAATCTGATCTAAAGCAAAACAATCAGTTCCCTCAAGAGAAAAGAAAATGGTTCATGGATTACTCTGCTAATACAAAAATAAATTATAATCAGTACCTCAGAGTACTGCCAAAATGTGCATTAGTTTCCCACATAAGCAGTTTACCAAGTTTTCTTTCAGGAGCACTTTTCTGTGCATCTGCAAGTTAGGCAGTTTCTGGAAGCTACTGCTCTGTTTTGGAGATCGCCAGGAAGCTGACTCAGATGACAGCTTAATCTTAACAAAAGATAGAGAGAAAATTTCAAACTTAGCCTGAACTTCAGATCTTAAAATTACTTCCATAAGCAGCCAGTTACCAAAAAAAAAAAAAAAAAATCCACAAATTAACGGTGCTTACATTTTTGTTTGCAACAAGAAAAAAAACAGAACTCTCTGGTAACTAGGTTTTACTGTTTTCTTTCATTTTTAGTAAAAATAATCCTTATAGCTGCAGTGCTGTACAAGTAATACTCATCTCATTGATATACTGATTACGGAACTGTCATTTGTCAGCTCTGGACACTAAGCCACAATTTCATATATTTTCAAGCCACCAAACCAACTGACCGTATTTAACCCCATGTTCTATGTTCCAGGAATCAACCCACATGACCTGTTTTCCATCGTTGACTTACTGGTACAGAACATGCTATCTGTGCTGGTCAAAAAGCTCCCATCGAACCTGCTGACTGACCAAACACACCAGCGGCTGTGTTACAGGTGCAGCAACGAAACATTAATCTACATTAACCTTCTGAAACATTCAAGTGCTACAAAACCAAGCCACAAATACAAAATGTCTCTAAACCACAGGAATAACTTCAGTCTGTACCTACAGCGTGCTGCACAAAAATCTATCCTTAATCTGATTCTCACTTGGTACTCCCATTCTTTAAGAAAAACGGACAAGAGACTTGCACAGTGTTTGCAACATTTTCTCCTCCTCCTAATTTACCAGATTTCCCTAATAAATGATTGCATTTTTGCAGGTTATCAGCTTGCAAGGCAGAGGTAAGGGCATGTCTACACTACCCACTACAGGATAGTACAGGCACGCTGAAAATAACCATGAAAAGCAGAAGTAGGATTATGCAGTTTTAAGGTAGGCTCATTTATACTACGACACAAGGAGCACTGTGTGTGTAATTATTCATGTCAGCCAATACTTAATGCCCTGCGATACAATAAAAAAAATGCTCGGTACTTAACATTATGCAATAAGCATTCTGCTGTTCTCCAGTTTCCTAGAACCCTTTTGTTTTTCTTGAAAGAACACAAAAGCGTTAAGAAGAAACTAGGGAGAAACACTGCAATTGGCAAGCTTAAAAGTGAAGTTGTGAAGGCTGCAGAAAAGCCTCTAATGCATTGTATAAACGATGCTTTGTGTAACATATACTAGCACTACTGTAGTCCAGAAAAAACTGCAACTCCAGAAGATGGTCTCAACACAAGCCTGGTGGTACGGAGCGAGGGAAGTCAAGTGTTGCTTGATACAGAGAAAACTGGTAGGAAAGAGAACTAAATGAAAAGTAAAACAGGTGCTGCTTTTTATTCTTCTCAGAACTCAATCAGTTCCTTTCATAGGCCTGGGACAGAAGTTCCACACACAGGGATCAGTTGCATAATTCTTCAACTCTTGTGATGGGAAGGCAATGATGAATCAAATGCCATGTATCATATCCTCAGTGCAACGTGACTGGAAGTTTAGTGCAGAGCGCACACAAAATTGCTGTAACTGGCTACACAAAGTTCAAGAAAACAGAGAACCAAGAGCATGATGTTGTAACATGCCTTCTCCAATCTCAGCGCATCGCTCCTCGTGTACTCTTAGCACTGGTGACTGCCTTTTTTTTTTGGTGGCATGGGAGCTTCAAAATGAGACACTCCTCCTCCACCTCTGTTTCACACAAGAAGTCAACTCAGAACAATGTGTAGAGCACTTTTTATTTTTGAGGTAACAGGTCTGAGAATCTGCTGTACATGCTGTGTGCTTATGAACATTACTATGTATATACAGTAATTAGTGGAGATGGGTGGATTTCCTTAAACCAAACAAGAAAGCAAGCCTTCTCCAAGCCTGTGCATAGCGTCCTACCTCCCAGTTATGACCCAGTAGTATCAGTTACCAATTACCAGTGAAGCCATACAACGCCTTGTAGATGAGTAGCCGCAAGTTTACATGTCCATTTAGACCCTTCACGGACTGCAGGCTAGCCATCACTTTTTTTTTAGAATACAGAGTCAGAGAATTGGGTTTTCAGGCATTAATTTAAAAATAAGATTCTTTAGATAAGCGAAGATAGAGCCACACTCTTTAAATATTGTAAACAGGAATTTATTTAACCAAGCGTTTCCTGATAATTATCCCTTCTTAAGCATAGCATGCTATGGCTCTGTAATATATAAAACCAGTGTCCCGTGCCCCAAGGAGCCTAAATCTTTGTCCAGTGACTCCACTATTGCCTTTCTCCTTTTTACAGCACTATATACCATCTCCAGTTTAAGGAAGTTTCTTCGGCTTTCACTGTAATGTCAGCCACACAAAAGTATTAAGGATTTCAATGGCTCATCTATCGTTTAATTAGAATATAGGGCTGGTAGTTGCTCTCCTCAAGGAGTATGATGTCTTCTTTCAAATTCACAATGACATGATCCAAAGAAGAGCGGAACCTAACTTGCAAATGTACATTATGAAAGGGAGATGCAACAAGACCAAATTTTGTAATGAAATATCTTCCTGTGAGTTGACAGATGTCTGCCTCCAGGGCAGACACCAGGCACCAAATCCCATCTCCAACTTCTGTATCCTTTCCCCTCCATGCTCCACAGTTTATACATCAAAATAGTCCTTTCCTCCCCACTTTGAATGATACTGCGAGAGAGGAAGACACCAATTTCAAGTCTGGTGTGGGCTTATGTTGTTCAATGACTTCAGGAGTCATAGTGAATTAGGAAAATATCTTCAATTAGCTATAACGAAATAGACCAGAGGAACAGCATTACTCTCTGTGTGAACAAAAGCCTGATGTATCCTCCCAGGACTTCATTCTACTCTGCAAGACAAGCTAAAACTGTAAGAATGGAATGAGAAGGACAAGTTTTAGCATAGCAGCAATTATAAAGCACAGTGGATCACATTAGCTACTTAAGCATACCAAATCTCAGCATAGTTCCAGCCAAAAAAAGATTTAGGATAGAAAACAAAAAATTCTCTCATTGAAATCTGTCATAGGGATGGAGAATGTTTTAACAATTTCACTAAATCTTTGGTACTCATATCATCTCATTGTACTCAATCAAGACAAAAAAACACCTTCTTACAATTCAGCATTCCCAGTAGAAGTTTCTGAAAAGTTGCTTTCTGCCTCCCTGTTAGATTATGCCACTCTTACACAAGCCGAGACAAATACGTTATTTATAGTCTATTCAGGCACCTGGGAAAACTCGTAACTTCTGGGGAAGAACTTGGGAACCACTAATTAGTACTGCTCCACACTTTTGGCCCACACAGGTTCCCAGCGCAGACTTAGTATGTGGTGGCCTAAAGGGTCTCTCCTGCCATTACAGCCACCTCACCTCCTCAAACAATATGATCCACACACAGAGGATCAGCCAGGAGGACTACACCTCTGCTGAGGCTTTGGCAGCAGTGCTCTGGCAGTTTAGCAAAGGGGATTTTCCCTAAAAGGACTCCCAGTTGACATGGCTGTGCCAGTCCAACTTTACAACTTTACAGTGTAGAACAACACTTACCTTCAGAACATGGACTTAATAAAAACATCAAACTATTGCAAGACTTATGATAAAATGAACAGTACAGTTAAGCACATCCACTTTCTCAAAGCTACAGGCAGGGTAAGTAGTTGTGTTGAACTACAGAAAGCTGCTCTGGGCAAGGCATACCTACATTTTTGCCTGTGTCAGCAAAATTCATACAAAATAGCTGATGTATGTCAAATTTACAGACCACCTGGTCTTCCTGATCTCGCTTTATTTCAAAAGCAGCACCAATAAAATGAGGTATGTTCAATGGTTTCCTCTCTTCAATATGAATAACGGAACTAAGCCTAAAATAAGGGACATTATCTCATACGGAAATTTCTTGTGCAATAAGGGAATTTCTCTTTCAAACTCCATCAAGCTTATGACTATAGTGTATAGTGTATCATTCCTATGCCTACTGCAATGGCAGACAAATGTGCAATGGTAGCCTAACTGCATGGCCCCTTCCCTTCCAACACTCACGACAGCAACGCTTAATGCCTTTAGTGCAGGAGAGAGGGTCTAGAAAAGGGAAGCTGGTGAGTTTATAAGGTTCTATTATAAACAGCCCCCATAAAAATGTACAGAACTTGAAACGCACTAAAAGCTGTGTTTTGAGATCGTAGTGTTGTGTTTATAACTTCACAAGAACATCTGAAGCCAAGTTATCAGGCCACCGTGATGCATGCTAGGATTGAGTTACGATATGAGCAGCAAACATGTCTTAAGATATGTTCCTTAGCACCTCAACAAACTTCAGAGGACTTTTTAGTCACCTTTGGGTAACTTATCTGAGTGAACATAGCTCAGAAAGCATAATTCTGCAGCTCCTCAGAAGACAGCCTCTTAATACTGGCTCAGTAACAAGGCAACTGTTGACCTTTAACAATTTATTCATATTTCTGCCTCAGGATAAATTGTGGGTATATATTTACACACACACACACACACTTATAATCCTTGTACCATTTAACCAGATTACACAAAAAACGTTCCCCAAGGGAAACAAGATAAAAACACACCATTTATTGTTTGCAAATGTGGCCACAGAAACCTCAAGTGTGCACACCATGCAGCCTCAACGCTCGTGCCCTGAGGAATTCTGCTATTGCTTTGTAATTTATAGGTATAGGAGTGCAGAGGGATCGCATGTTCAACATTTGGTAATGATATATCTGAAACTAAACTCAAGTAAAGAAAGGGAATGCCCTTGTCCAAAGGCAGGCTACTGTCTTTGCCTTGATTTAGATCCCATGGCCAGGTTTAGCCAGCAGTGCAAGTGCAATACCCTACTGCTGTTCTGCCCAGGTACTTCAGGCAGCAGAACCTACTCAATAGAGAAGGTTGTTTCTTCCATCAGAATCTCAGCCCATTCAACCTCATCTGCCCATTTTGATGAAATAGCTGAAAAACCAAAAATGGGAAATAAGCACGATTTCAGTTTGAGTTTTCAGTAATCACTCAAACCAGCCACCTGTTCACTAAGAGCTGTATGGAGGTCATTTTGCATAGATCACGGAGCTGATCAGAGAACAGCGTTTGCTTCAGCTAATCACAATACCAGTGACGAGGTAGAATTAAATCCATGTCTTTATTCTTACATCCAAAGCATCCTGCCATTTTCCAGTGAGTTATCACAGAAAGTGATACACAGTGAAGTAGACTGACTTTACAGCTGCATACAGCAATTTTTTCTAGCATAATATTAACCCATGACAGGTCTTGTAAGACCCATCCTATCAGCCACGCATTCATTTTAGGATTTAAATACTTCCAAAAAATTTGGAGATAGTAGTTTTCGTCCCTTTTTCAGAACATCCTTGACATGGATAGAGAAATCATGGTAATGTATAAATAACTAGTTTGAAGTGAGTGACTCATTGATCAATTCTGAAGAGTGCTACGGTTTGAAATAAGGTTTACCCAATGGTGCCTATTCCATTTCTAACGGAATTTCCTGTTATGCTTTTTGTCTTTTCTTATTTCTTCTGTATTTACTTTGTTTCCTTTCTTTATGGCACCTTTTCATTATCTTCAGCTTAGATCACTGCGTATCATGGGTAGTATGCACAAAACAACAAGCAGGATTGCAACCTGGGGCTTCAGGAGGGGTAACTTTAACCTCTTCAAGAAATTGCTTGGAGAAATCCCACGGGTTAGGGCTCTGGAAGGTAGAGGGTCTCAAGAGAACTGGTAAATATTCAAATATCGCTTTCTCCAAGCTCAGGACCACTGCATCCCTAAGAGCAAGAAATCAGCCCAGGGAAGCAGGAGACCTGCGTGGTTGAGCAGGGAGCTCCTGAAAAAGCTCAAGTAGAAGCAGGAATTTTACAGTGCGTGGAAGAAGGGACTGACCACTTGGGAAGACTACAGGAATGCTGTCAGAGTCTGCAGGGATGAAACGAGGAAAGCCAAGGCCTCCTTGGAATTAAACCTGGCAAGGGACGGCAAGGTCAATAGGAAGGGTTTCTTCAAGTACACTGTAGGCAAAGGGAAAACTAGAGAAAATGTGGTCCTGCTGTTGAATGAGATGGGTGCCATGGTGACAGAGGATGCAGAGAAGGCAGAGTTGCTGAATGCCTCCTTCATGCTTCAGTCTTTACTGCTCAGGCCAGCCCTCAGGAGTGCCAGACTTTGGAGGTAATAGAGAAAGTCTGGAAGAATGAAGACTTCCCCTTGGTTGAGGAAGACCAAGTTAGAGAACAATTAAGTAAACTGGATATCTGCAAGTCCATGTTGCACCCATGGGATGGGATACACCCCTGAGTGCTGAGGGAGCTGGCAGAAGTCATTGCTGGGCCACTCTCCATCATCTTTGAAAGGTCCTGGAAAACAGGCGAGGTGCCCAAGGACTGGAGGAAAGCCAATGTCACTTCAGTCTTCAAAATGGGCAAGAAGGAGGACCTGGGAAACTACAGGCNNCAGCAAGTTTGCTGATGATACAAAACTGGGAGGGGTGGCTGACACACCAGAGGGCTGTGCCGCCATACAGCGAGACCTGGACACGCTGGAGAGCTGGGCAGAGAGGAACCTGATGAAATTTAACAAGGGCAAGTGTAGGGTGCTGCACCTGGGGAGGAATAACCCCCTGCACCAGGACAGGTTGGGGGTGACCTGCTGGAGAGCAGCTCTGCAGAAGAGGATCTCAGAGTCTTGGTGGACAATAGGATGCCCATGAGCCAGCAATGTGCCCTTGTGGCCAAGAAGGCCAATGGCACCCTGGGGGGCATCAGGAAGAGTGCAGCCAGCAGGTCAAGGGAGGTCATCCTGCCCTTGTGCTCTGCCCTGGTGAGGCCCCATCTGAAATACGGTCTCTAGTTCTGGGCTCCCCAGTTCAAGAAGGACAGGGAACTGCTGGAGAGGGGACAGCAAAGGGCTATGATGATGATGAGGGGCCTGGAGCATCTCCCTTATGGGGAAAGGCTGAGGGACTTGGGTCTTTTTAGCCTGAAGAAGCGAAGACTGAGGGGGGATCTGATCAACGCCTATAAATACTTCAAGCGTGGATGTTGAGGATGGGGCCAGTCTTTTTTCAGTGGTGCTCAATGACAGGACAAGAGGTAACGGTTCACAAACATGAACCTAGGAAGCTCCATCTAAACACGAGGAGGAATCTCTTTGAGGGTGGCAGTGCCCTGGAACAGGCTGCCCAGAGAGGTGGTGGAGTCTTCATCTCTGGAGACATTCAAAATCCGCCTGGACATGTTCCTGTGCGACCTGCTCAAGGTTGACCTGCCCTGGCAGGGGGGTTGGACTGGATGATCTCCAGATGCCCCTTCCAACCCCATAACATTCTGTGATTCTGTATGTAGTTGCTTTTACAGCTGATGTATAAGGTGCCTGATTTATTTTCTGTTGGTGTCCACCTTCTTGTCAGTTACGAATGTACCCATCCTTTAGTTGAACCGCACAGTTCGTCTTCACTGGAATCCACTCCTAGCTTCCTCCTGCCCTGCAAGGTGTAGTGTGAGAGGCGGCAGCTCCTGAAACATCTAACTGCAAGAAAGCAGGCTGTGGTGGCCTTGCACCAATGCATTTGTCTTTTTTATTTTTAATTTTATTTTTAGCTTAGTTTCATAACTATTTCTTCTGAGTACAAAAAAAATCACCTTGCTTTAGACCTCTGTCTTTAGTGTCTTCTCTAGCAGTTTTTAAACTCGGTAGCTACAATCCTGGATAATTCCTTCAGATTTCCTAAAAACGGTACGTATCTGGAAAACACAAACTATACTAATGTCTCCAGCAAAAGAACGCCATCAGTTGACCGCATCCTTGCTCATCAAGGAGTCCACTCGGAGACTGACCTCAAGACACTAAAGCATAAGAAAACAGATTTAATTAACTTTGCTGCTTATAGAAATATTTGTTTTAAATGCACTTACTACATCTCTTTCCTCCTTTCCCAAACCAAAAGGCATTCACTGAATTGCCTCTTCACAGCCCAAACCACAGTTAAGAAACACAAGCCTCAGTATCTAGATCACAACAGTGAACAAAAGTGTTTGCCAGAACTGAATTCAAATTCAACATTGTCCTTAGGTGATAAGAAGGACACACATCAACAGAACAGTTCTGCCTTTCACAAACCTGCCAAAAATTTGGCCTCTGCCTCCCCACTCTCTCCCGCCGGTTGCTGTTTCCCATGGCAAGGCTCCGGTACTCCCCCCATTCCTGGTCAACAAGGGCTCCTTTCACCTATTTGTCTCTCACTCCAGAGGCACGATGGCAAACTGGGGGAAAACCTGGGACAGTATCCTTACGACAGCTGAGGTCCTCTGATTGAACCCTGTGGTAGTGAAAACTCTCCCCTTTTCTTTTTCTTCATGTTCTAAGCAGAAGTTGGCATTAAACAGCAACCTTTGAAGCAAATCTTCACTGCCTGTGTTTGCGTATTTAAATTACAAAATTACAAGCCCACCTGAGGGAAGAGAAGCTTTCCTGTCTCTCATTCATCTCCTCTGGATTACACTGGAGACAAGATTCTCTCTAATGAATCTTGCTATCTCTAATGCTTTGCTGCTCTTTTTCTAGTGCCAGGGGAATCAAGGACCAGTCAAACTCGCAGAAAGCTACAAAGTGACCCACAGCAGAGATGTACAGAAACCAGCAGATGGAGACTAACTTGTTTAGCATCAAGCGATGGCCGTGGTAGCCCAAGGCAGCGTGCAGCAGCTCCCTCAGACTGCAGAACAGAGCCTTGGGAATGTCACACTTACTGTACAACAGAGCCAGCTTGACAGCAGACACATTTTCTGGAGATAACCCGCTCACAAGTTAAAAATCAGCAGGTAAGCAAGCTGGAAGGAATAATAAAGCAGGCATGTAATGCTGAATACCTCTGCGTTTGAAAGCCAGTCAGAGTCACTCCCCCCACCTCCCAGCAGGGCTGCAGTCCCCTTTGAAATGGGTCCAAGTTTGCCAAAAATGAAAGTCACGCTCTTTGGCATATGGCATCTAGCCAGGGAGATCCCTCTCCCCAGTACAGCCAGCTTCCAGCACACGTGAAGAAAAATAACCATAGTATAACCAAAAGTAGGGTAGATTACAAGAGCTATAATTACCAGAAATGTTTCTGCTTCTGGAAACATTTATAAAATTTCTGTTCAGGTTGCAGTCTGATAGATCCCAGACTTTCTCTTTTAAGCAGTTCCATTTTCATCAGAGAAATCATCAAGTTAAATAAATACACACTTTTCAGGTTACAAATTTATTTAGGACAGCTACAGGTCACAGAGGAGCTATTTATAGGCCTAAGAAAAAGATATTTGCATTTGTTCTTGGTAGCGAGTTTGGGTTTTGGTTTTGCTATCCTTTGGGTTCTTTGCATGGGCATCCTGAATATTGCCATTGCCTGATTTACATAACCATTATCTTAAATACAGGTGCTTTGTATAGGAAAAATAAACCAATACACAGTCACCCTGCAAAATAAGGATAAAAAGGAATGTAAAAGAATGTACAGGGAAACAAAAGGCAGTGATGGTTAATTAGGGAGAGTGAAAAGGATGGAGTAATAGTGAAAGGAGATCAAGTCCTGGTAACCACTATGAAACCATACAGACATGTAAATACTGGAATACAACTAAAAAGGGAGCCGCCTTAATTAGTCCTAGAATGAGAAGGAGCTAGAGTTTTGAGGTTTAAAAAAAAATGCACACTTCCTCCTGAAACTTCCCCGCGTTTCCCAGAACTGAGGCCTTGCCCGGGAGTCGCTGGTGGCGTGGGGTGGCCGGCCCCGGTGGGGCTTGCAGCTCTGGGCTCGTCACAGCTTCTCCTCCTGCCACCTCCGCCACCCCAGTGGATGGCAGCTGGTACACTAACCTCCCCAAAATCATCTTCTAAACATGCACGTTGGTCAGAGGTACTAATAACTCATAATTAATAATAACTAATAACTGATCGATTTTTACTCCTGTCCTGGTTTGAGCGACACAGGGCTAATTTATCTTCTAATGCTGGGGAAAACTGCACTTTTAGAAGAGTGACTGAATTTGTGAAAATATTTAACTTATAGCCAGCCAGGCTCTGTGGGATTCAAGGTCTCAGTGTTTTCGAGCCTTGCCAGGTGCAGGGATGAGGAGGAGCGAGGCCTGGGCATTGACCCAGGCTGGCCAACAGGATTATTTCATACCATGAATGTCCCATTCAATATAAATTAGAAGCTTTGCCGCATAGTTCTCTCTCTCCCTTGATGGCGGCGGGTCCAGAGAACTCCTTGCCCCGGTGCCAGGCCCTGAGGCCTTCCCTTCCTCCTGAAGCCATTGCACTGGCAGTGTCCGCCATTTGCTGTCCCTGCTGGGAGTGCACGGCTCCCTGCTGAGAGAAGGGGCTGAGTATAGTCCTTGCCTATTTTATATTACTACAGGGATCAGTACTGGTTCTCTAATATTATTTTTAATTATTTATTCTTATCCTATTAAATCTATTTATATTTTGACCCTTGTGTTTGCTTGTTTTCCTCAATTCCCCTTCCCTGGTGGGGAGGGGTCATCAGGTGATCAAATAATTGTCTAAAACGACAATAAATTGTTATGGGTTTCTCAAACCGTAACAACTCCCTCCAGGATCAGGTCAGAACACTGCACCTGACAGACACTCATACATCAAGGTGATGCTGTTCTGAGGAACCACACCACTGGCACAGCTTCAGTGAGGATGAGGGTGCTGGCTGTGTGAAGGGGGCACACAGGACAAAGCTTCACTGTGGAGGATCCAGCCAACATGCATCTGGCTTTTGAGTGAGAAGGTACACAACGGGAGCCAATGGAACCTAAACCCTGTGACCAACCGAAGCGCCCAAGAACACGTTTCAGCAGAAAGACATCTCGTGGGCCCCACTCAGAGGCTCAAGCCTTTTCAGGGAAGCAAAAAGAAAAGTTCCTAATACTTTACTCTGAAACAACAGGAACTGAGAAACACCTGCTCCTGAAGACATGCGTTTAAATGTAGCAGAAGCAAATGCGTGTGTGAAAAATTCTTCATTTCTCCCCTCAAAAACAATTAGCAATGTGTTTTTTTTCCACAACCATCCCGTGTTAACACAACTGAATTCAAAGCAATGCTTTCTCTCTGCTAACTGGAAGACAAGCCCATAGTTTTCAGGGCTGCTAGACAAGTAATTAGAAGTCAGATGACACAGAAACGTATTAAGATCCCTTATTCATATTGAATAAAAGTAACTAAGGTTTCTATTTCAGTCATGGGAATTAGAGTTTTGGGAGATCATAACTGCCAGAGTGGAGACTGGGACAGCTTATTAACAGAATTAATTTTCTTATGTATTCACAACTTTTTTTTTTTACTTTTTTTTTTACTTTTTTTTTTAAATCTCCATTCTAAGGTGCTGTGCTCAGAGACCTCTCCTATATTTACACCCTCACAATCTGGCAAGACCTCTGAAAAGCTATTACAGTTGATACACAAAGCACACACACAAACCAAACATTATTATATTCTTCACACACAGGTGAAAAGAAAGTATAAGCATCAAGCTAGATTATTTTGCCCTAAACAATTTTTCCTTTCCACCAGTAAGGCTGCTGACCTACAGTTTCATGCTGAACCTACAAGAAGGCCAACATCTCTCTAAGAAAACCATATCTTTTACAGTTTTTAAAACGATAGTATCCAATACAGTAAGCAGAAATCATTTTACCAAACTTTAAAACGGCTAAAAGCTGGCCTTCAAGTTTAAACTGTCTGAGCTCCCTCTGTAGTCGGCAAACAGCAGTAGTCAATCTTAACATGGGCTGAATAAATCATCTTTTGGGATACTTAAGTAGGAAGCCTAGATTCTTAATGGCTTAGATGCACAACTTTTAGATAAATATTAATGTAAGCCAATACATACATAGTACAGAAATTTATGCAGCTTGTGGTAAGTTGTCTTGGTTTCTGATCTTTTGATCCCTCTCCCTGTCTCCTCCCCAGCCCATCTCTAACCTCCTCAGCTATGTTTCGCTTCTCGTCCACTTTCTTTGCAGCTCTGGCTTTCATATTCAACCGCTGGGCCTTCCTGTTGAAGACCTCCTTTGCCATCCCCCTTCCTTTTTGAGTCTCCACATACAAACCCCTGCACCCCCTGCCTCCTACTTGAGTCCCTCCTACTCTACCCTCTTACTTGTTATTCCACTCTCCCAATCCTAGAAGGTTTAAGGTCAAGAGAGTGATCAAGCAGCAGCTTTGTTACACAGCTGGGGTAGGAAGAAAGCAAAGGGAACAGCACTATCTGTTATAGACTCCTTTCTCCTTCTGTTGAGGGCCGCAAAGAGACTCGGTTCTGAGCCTGCTTGCACAGCTACCAACCCGTAATTTAATCAGTAAAAAAACAGTCATCCTTCACCAAATCTAATATAGGTGCAATTAAAGAAGGCACGCGGCTTTGGATGTGTTGAGTTTGTTCTCTAATTCCTGATGAAAAAAGATCCTGAGTAAACACAAAACGTCTGCTTCTCCGGCATCTTTAGATGTGTAAACTCTGTGTACATAAATCTGGCAGTGCTGGGTGGACCAGCAATCAATATTGTGCGTTTCAGAAGGGCACCAGATATCAGCTTGCAGGCAGATCAGGAAGTCGGGAATAGGATACTCTTCCTGTAGTAACTCACAGAGTACAGTTACAGCAACAGCTGAAAAGGAAGGAAATGATTAAAGATTTTTTTCACTAAAAATTCAAGTCTGCTCGAGCAGGATGTAATTTTAAAGCCAAAAAAAAAAAGAAGTTACAATAAAAATTAGAAATTGGTTAGAAACAGAACAGAATCTGTTTATTCCTTCCAATTTATGAATATATTGTAATTCAAGGTCCTTTTTTTTTTTTTCCTCAATACAAATTAAATTCTTAAAACAGCAACGCCAGTCTTTGGGTAAATGCTCAGAGTTTCAGCGAAATGCTTCTCAGATCTCCAGAATCTAGATTGAATCTAATAAAATCAAATCAATATCATAATCAAATCAGTACCCAGAGGGATATCTTCTGACTTCCCATAGCAACTCATTGGTACATCACAAGCAGCAGATTCCACAGCAAACAGCGTGTGCATTGCCGGGGCAGGGGAGAGAAAGGCCGAACAGGAGGAAGGTGGCAGCAATGGGACTCATTTTCCTTTGTTTTTCTCTGACAAAACTGTCACGGCCAGGTATTAGACCTAATTAAAGCATCCAGAAGACTTTCCTATTTGTTTCCACGGCTATTTCCCTTGACCTGTCACTGCTGCAGGGTTTGGTTAAAGCAGACCACATCACACACAAGCCCTGGGGAATGTTTCACTTCAGTGACCCTTTCTCAGTGAAACTCTGATATTCCCTTTTCTTCTTTTGGTAATTAGCCTTAATTATGACGGATTAATCATGACATGAAGTGTTGGAAAACATATCGTTGAACTCTTCTTAGGATTCATTTGCCTTCACCCACTTCTCCAGGAGCCAGTCTCTCAGACTTCATTTGCTCTGTTTTCCCCTGGCACTTTCTAGTATAACTGTACGTAGAGGGATGCCCACTGAACTGGCTCTCAAAGCACCACCCCCTGCTACGGCCATCTGGAATTTGAGGGGGGAAGGGGAGCAAACGAATAAAAAAATATAAATTCTGTATCACGTAGCAAGAGGCTACAGCGTTTGTAAGAGTGCCCTAGGTGCAAGGAGGCACAGTAATTCCAAATGGCCCCACGTGACCATGGTTGGTCACGGGGCTTCCCACTCCATCCTCGTGCTGGCCCCACGCTGGTCAGGATCACTGGCTGCTGCTGCACCCCCCACTTCCATAAGGAAAGCACAACGTTCTCAGCCCACACCTCCCTCGAGCACCTGAAAACTTCCACTACCAGCAACGCACGTTACCCCCGCTATTCACAGAATCACAGAATCTTCATGGTTGGAAGGGACCTTTGAGATCATCCAGTTCAACCACAAAAAAAAACCAAACACCACAGCCACACCCCACACCCACTCACAGAGAGACACAACCCAACAATCCCGGGCACTAGAGCATGCCCTGAAGAGCCACGTCTACACACATCTTAAATCCCTCCAGGGATGGTGACTCCACCACCTCCCTCGGCAGGCCGTTCCAGTGCCTGACCACCCTCTCAGGAAAGTCATTCTTCCCAATATCTAATCTAAACCTCCCCTGCCCCAACTTCAGACCATTCCCTCTGCTCCTGTCATTATTCCCTTGGGAGAAGAGGCCAACCCCCACCTCTCTACACCCTCCTTTCAGGGGGCTGTAGAGGGCAATGAGGGCTCCCCTCAGCCTCCTCTTCTCCAAACTAAACATGCCCAGTTCCCTCAGCCTCTCCTCGTAGGACTTGTTCTCCCACCCCTCATCATTCAGGGGTATCCAGAGCAGCAACAGCAGAAACAATCAGAAGGGCAAGGACCAGTTCTAGAGAATTGATCCTTTCCTGATGAAAGGTATGGGGTTGATGTTCTGGCTCTAGCAACCCAAGCAAGAGGCTTGCTACTCTGGGGGAGTCAGGATTTCCCTTTGTACTTGTCTTCTAGATAGTTTTGACAGATGCTAAAAACCAAAATAATGCTTATTGAATTACTTGAAAGCTATTTTTGCATCTTTTATAAACACCTAGATGGTCGTAACACTAGGATAATGTGTGCAACGTGCACCCAAGCAGAAAAAGCCAGGGGGCAAAAGGCAGAGCTCTTCTTTGCTGACATTGGTAGTTTAGCTCCTAAGGTCAGTGTTTCAAGAACATCCAATAAATGCAGTAAACATCACCAAACTGCTGCACCAGGTTTGTTTTTTTTCTTAAGCCTGGACCCTGTCCCTGGCCAGCACTGCAGCTAAACCCAGCGAGCCTCCCGCTGCACGGACACAACGGGAACACCTCCCCGGGAACTCGCTTCTGGGTGCGCTCTGCCAGACGTGTTTGCAACCTGTGATTTCTGCTGCGTCCCCAGGGCTGTGTGTTTCTGACGCTGTAATTATCAGCTCTTTTCTTCTCTTGCACTTTCATCCGAGGCCTCAGATGTTATCCACTGGGCTCAGAAGCCTCTTCCATTTTTCCCACACTCTGCACGGGTAGTCAACTCTGAGGACACAAGTATTCCACAGCTTGCCATGTTATGTCCCAGTTAAACATTTTCATATGTTATTTAAAACAAAGCAGGTTATAATCCCGTAGACAGATCTGTACCTTGTCCTAACATCATTTGTTTCTCTTGTGTGACACCTTTGTAGTTAATAAAAAGAGGTCAGTCAGTGGAAGTCAGAGTAAGTGTGCCTCAAAGTATACATAGCCCAGCAGCCCATGAGACTATATTATAATCAATACTTTGAGGTGCTCTTCCAGTCACCATAATATCATGGCCAGGACACCCAGTTACACTGGGAACAGTATTTTTCCTCAGTCCCCCAATCCCTGCGTCCTCTGACAAATGTACCGCGTGACTTCAGCCAAAGAGAGGAAGCTCCCTCTTGGGCAAAAAGGTCCTGCAAGAATTTGTAACCCAAGTAAGCAAAGACCGTACCGCAGAGTCACTCCGCTAGTGGGTTAGACACTACCAGACCTGTTTGATCTAGCCACTGCTTAAGACTGGACATACTGCAAAAATGGTGAAGGAGGCCCTCAGTGAGCCCAGCCCTCTCCAGCAGCAAGGCAGCCTTTCAGCAGGATTCTTTGGGAACACAGTTTTGGATGTTGGCACCCCAGCTCCTTAAGTTAAATACCTGAGGTCCGAAAATGAGTTAAAAAGTCTCTCCAAAAGAGTTGGCTATAAGCCAAGCAAGGTATACAGATGAAGTATTATCTGATGCTGCAAGTATCGTTATAATCTGCAGGTCACACACGTGCATGAAGTTTTTCTTACCTTGTAGGACCAGAAGATGGACAGATGGGTTTCAAAATTGTTGTTATCAACAACAGCAGCAAAAACAACTCGCCATGTAAAGGTACTTGGATTTCTAATCCATTGCATCCCTGCACGAGAGCCAGAATAGGCTTCTCCTGTAGTTTCATTGAAGAATAAGACACAAAATCCAACATCCTGATGCTGATGCCGTTTCTGATTTGTAAGTCTGAATATTCAGTATAGATATTATACCCCACACTATTTGGGATATACTCCAGAAAACAAGTAGCTAAACTAAATGTAGGACACATGTAAGGAAGCGTATAAGCTCAATGCAAAGATCTCCCTTTACAACTGAGCGATACATCCCCTTTTTGTCACTACCAAAAGCTACAATCACTGCTATTGTATTAATCAGCCAACCTCTGCCTTTTTTCATATAAAGGACTGAGACAGCACAGACGAAGGACTCACTATAAGGCTAAACCAGGTCCCTATAAGGACTCTTCAGCAGTTGTTTTCTATGCTGAAGCTCTGAACCATCACAATGTTTTCATTTAAAGTTTACAGAAAAGAAAACAAACACTTAGGAAAAAAGCCAATAACCCATCTTATTAACCAAGCAGTAACACTTTACTGGCCTAAGTAATTTGACTTTTATATCCATTAAGAACTTATCTTCAATGGAAGCAAGATGAAGTAAATAGTGGCTATGTGTCTTGTTGAACACCCTGAGCATTTCTGCAGCTCCTATGCTCTATTAGCTCAATATTTGGTCTACAAGAGCATACATGAAAAATAGCTTACACAGAGCAGGCAAAAGTCACGTGGAGGGTGAAAATGCACAACCTTGAAATAAAGTATTTGAATTATTTATTTATTAAACATTTTTCTCAGCATTTTTTTTTGTTTTCTTTTTTATATGTAGCTTACAGCAAAATTATCCCCTTCAAATAAGAAAACAATATTAATATTTGGATCAGGTGAGATTTAACTATAAATTCCTCTGCATTCCAGAATCCAATTATACTGTCCTTTTAGCTGAGGGGATAAGGGGTGGAGCAGGGGTGGGAAACCACCTGTGTAATATGATTTCTCAATTGTGCCTTATATATTGAGGGCAGACAGATTTCTTAGCGTTTAGGAGAATATAATTCACAGTTCAATGTCCAGCTTATAAGTTTTTTTAAAATCTACAAGTATTTTCAGAAGAATGCTTTCAATGCACTCTATTTTCATAGAGTTTAAGGCCACAATATGAAAGTAATTAGAAGCATAAGTCTTCCAGTGACAGCAGTAATATTTTTCAGCTTTCTATTTTTAGGATTTCTTGGCAATGTTTCCTCTTTACTCCTGGCTCGCAGTTTCTGTACAATGGCCCAGACTGCCAACAGGATTTTAGAGGAGGAATGCCTTGTGGCAATTTTTTTCAGACTTATTACAGAAAGGGCAAAATGCGATTCTCCCCCCACCATTAGCCAAAAATGGAGGTTCAAAGAATTTTCAAGAATTCAGCAGCCAGCAGTCCATTCATCTGTGTCAAATCCCTGTGAACTGGTACTTATTCAAGTCAGGATCCCAGCTTCATACCACAAACTCCCAACCCAAATCTTTCTTCTCAGTAATCATAGACAGAAAACGCACTTTTCATATTTGCCTTGTCGGTGTTTTACAGGTGTAAGCCAGGTTTTAGTTTGCAGTCACGTCCAAGATACAAAAGCGTTGAAGGCAATAATTCAATTAAGCCCATCTTTAGCTTTAAAAAGTTATGGTGATAACTGATCAAAACACTGAAGATAGCACTGAAATGCAACTGTGGTAGTATTAAGAGGGCTTCTTGCTATTTATTTATTCCTTGCTTTCATTTTTTGTGACAAAGTATAATATTTCTCATATTATATAAATTTCTTATGAAAATGTATACAGTATGTGGAAGCAACAGAGAGAATATGAATATTTGCAAGGAAATTATTATATCCACAGTGTATTTCGTAACAGCTACCGCTTTAAAGTATTTTGTGCCCATTCCTGTAGCAAGGTTAATCATTCTCATCCTGTTTTCTCATTCTCACCATGTTTTGGCAAAAAGTTAAGATTATATTTTTAACTCTTGTGAGCCAGTCCTTTGCAGCTAACTTTATCTAAATTGGAATTAAAAGTTTAAAACAATTTAAACCAAAAATACTGTTCTCTGGTGAGTTCCACATAATTTCCTTTTTCCATCTAATGCCCTCCGACGTTACTGAAACCAGTCCAGGTTTGCTAAGTTTTTGAATGACATTCCAGCGCTGTTACACTGACAACTCCAACAGAGCTGCAAAGCCCAAGGATAAGCAAGCATTGCTGAAATCGCAACCGGAGCTGCCTAGGGCTCAGCTTCTCCCCTTCTAGAAGGGCCTCTGCCTCTCGAGATGGGGGACATCCACAATGAATCCAAGCATTTGGTTCCGGTCAATTAATTTTACATTTTATAATAAACATTTAACATGAACGGCCTTTTAAGAGGGACGGCAAGTGAGAAATAAGATGAATAAGTAAAACATCTTTTTGCTTTCAAAACCGTATTCTTCCATTTCTCCTTTTATGGATGTTCAGTGAATTCATTGATCCCAGCTGCTACATGAAAAACACACTCCTTTTTCTGTGGAGAAAACAGCAGTGTCACGGCTTGGTGACACAGAGGCTGCCCCACCACTCTTTTTGAGAGTTCTGTCAATGTTCCTTTTGCAGAGAACCCTCATACCTTGAGGAGAATGCTACAGCTTTTGCCTTCAGGTCACTGGTTTTAAATCACTGGGACACTAGCAATGACAAACCCTAAAATCCTGCAAATTTTGTTCACTTCCAGCCAACAGATTCGCTTCTTTTCCCAGGTGGGGACAGGTGTAACTTTAGATGCAACTAAAACTACCCAGATGTGAATGGGCAGTTAAGTCAGGACTGACTCAGGGAAAAGCTATGGGTGAAATATCTCACAAGCAGTTAACAGAAGACACGCTTTTGTGTCAGAGTAACCATGAACCTCAGCTTCCTCCTACTAAAGCAAGTTACAACCACAGGACCTCAGGCAACCGATTAGCCCCCAGACTTCCTTCTGCACGACTTCAGCCCTCCTCAAGCTAGCACTGCCACTGGTGCCACGGCACTGGAAGAGCTGAGTGAAGGGCTATACCACAATAATTATTTTCATGTGAATATAGTTCTTTTTACAGTGCCCATCAAACACACTCATGCACAAAGCAGCATTTCCCCCTTGCTCAAGCACAAAGACAAGAAAAAAACTGTTCCAAATACCTTAAAGACAGGCTAAAAATACAACCCTTTGTTTAACTGCCCGAAGTTACGACCGTATGAAATCCAGGTCAAAATCCCCAGATTGAACTCACTCATCTTCTGTATCGTCTCTTTCTCTCTCACACATGTGTGTGTGCCCTCACACACCCACACCTAGGTCCTGGTGCCCCTGTGCATAGACTTAAATGAAGCCCTTGGACCACTGCATTCAAGGTCACAGCATGGTCGGCCCGTCGCTGAAGCACCCTACGGAACACAAGCACTGAAAACCCATGAGCTGAAGCTGCAATAAATCTGCAGAGAGCCTTCATAAATCATAGGGGGAGCCTTCAAGGACAAAGACCCAAATGGTTTTAATTTCCCTCTAAGTGATAGCCATAGTTAATACCAGATTTGGCAGGAAGCAGGCATTCCATGCCCTTTGGGCTTATGCAGACATGAAAAAGAGTTTATGTTTGACATTTGCTTTAAAAACATAATGAAAACCTTTTGCTCTTTCAAGTCCCAAACTTGCATTAGTTTCTGAGAGTCTATTACTTTAAAAAAAGCATTTGTTGGCTCTGATTGCTTGGATAACCGACAAAAAAAGCATTAGGAGTAGGATCTTCGTTAGTGTTCTATAGCTGGATGACAGAGAACAGAGAACAACAGAAACAAGATGCTGAACAGCACATTCGCTCTCTGCCCCTCTTACAACTGTTTTTGATAAAAAAGAAGTGGCTTATGACATCAAGCTCCGATTCATCGCTGGCAGCTATCCATCAATTAACAGAAAGGAAAGAATACGTAGTATTTCCACATATTGCCCCAATTCTCTCCATGTGTTTTCTCCACATACAGCCATCTTCCTGGTGGCACCGGCAAACGGTATGGGAAGTATTGGTAACGGTGGATATCCAAAAGCAACAGCCTATTTTCCATCAGCTGTGCTCCACATTCCTGCCAGACATGTAATGGAGGGCTGACACTAACGGCGTCAGATGTATCTGGGCTAGGTCAGAGCTGGGAAGGTTTGTGGATGACAGTCTTCTCAGGGCAGAAGGCACAAAAGGGCCAAGGCCAGCTAGTTGTGAGAACAGGAAGCTGCAGTTTAATAGAGTTCTTGCAAGTCCCACAGTCAAAACACAACCAACCTGGTTTCTCCATCCAGAAATCTATATGGGAACCAAAAAGATACATCTTGCTATGTGTCACAGCTCCTGAGAAGACGACTGACATCACACCACGTACAAGGCAGCGTATATAAAGGCATAACTCATCTCTTAAAAATCATGACCTAAGGAGAGGAATAGCTCTGTGGTGTGCCCTAGATCCATCATGATCATGACTTACTGCTTTATGTTGTCATGTGGTTTAGCCATGTGGTCAATTACATTCTGGGGTTCACAAGTAACCTGGGATATGAGTAACAACCACTGTGGGCACGTGAATGCGTTCACACGTGTACTCTCACATGTAAACATGCAGATTCTGTGCTGGGTTTTGTAAAAATATATATATTAGGTTCTTTTAAAATCTAAACTCATGTTACAGAAACTACTCGTATTCATATGCAGACAGTAAAGATGCAATTAGGATTATCTTTGTAAATTAGGTGTCCAAGAAGTCACAGAAAAGTCCTAGCTTACAGTGACTTTGAAGGAGATCTGGAGCAAAAAAAACTTTTCTTAAAGCTGTCAGGGTCCAAAAGGGCTTTAGAAGACAGTGAGTCACATCAAGATGTCTCTTGTATTATCATCTCTCCTTATATTACCAGCTGGCTGAGGTTGGAAGCCAGAAAAAACTAACATGGAATAGGGGTTGGCCCTTCCCCAGACAGGGAGTAACTTCCATGACCAGATGGACCAAGGCCAGTGGGAAGATCTACAAACCAAGTACAGTGGCATGACAAATCTGTGGATTAGCAGCAGCATTGTCAGGGAGCAAGGCATGCTCAAATCTGGTCATCACATGGGATTTTGGAATGAACTCTGTTTTCAAAAGCCAGTTCAGAAATACCAGACTGAACCACCTCCTGACCATCATGATTTGAAGTGGTCATCCTGGCCATAGCAAGTTCTTGAAGTTTGGTAACAGTCCTTACAAGAAAATGTACTGGATGGCTGATCATAAGAATGAATCTCAAAGACTTTGAGATGAACTCGCTTTACCCTATCGTCCTAAAGACTTCTTCCTCTAGTTTTATGTATGTGTTACAAAACAAAACAGGTCAGGAATGAGAGAGAGCACCTGTCCACTTCAGTTAGTGAAGGTGGTCTGGCTTCATTCAGTTTTTTTCTCCTCAGATCTGGAACAGGTCTGATAATGGTGGCAAGCAACCCCCTAAAACAGTTCACATCTATGTTATCTGTGATAGCTGAAACCATAAAATCATAGAATTGTCTAGGTTGGAAGGGACCTTTAAGATCATCTAGTCCAACCATCAACCTAACTCTGATTAAAAAAACAAAAAACAAAAAAAACACACAAAACACACCCACAACCCACCACTAAACTATGCCTCTAAGCACTATTTCAACCCATCTTTTGAAAACCTCCAGGGATGATGCCTCAACCACTTCCCTACGCAGCCCTTTCCAATGCTTAAGAACCCCTTCCGTGTAAAAATTTTTCTTAATATCCAACCTGAACCTCCCCTGGCGTAACTTGAGGCCATTTCCTCT
>VXAK01023813.1:0-52554 GCA_013399435.1 Arenaria interpres | reverse complement strand
GGGGGGGGGAGGGGGTGGCGTTAGGGTGGGAAAGGAGTTGATTTTGGGGTGGTTTGCTTTATGTTGAGGGTTTTTTTAACTTCTGCCTGTGCTGTCTGATCTCCATAAAAGGAGACCCATGAGAAGCATTTAAATAGCTTTGCAGTGCCTCACGGCTGGGTAACACTTTGAGAACTCCAGACTTCCTGAAATGTAATGCTTTCCAGGCTGCATAACTGTTTGGTTTGTTTAAGCTCAATATAAAAGAAGCCCTGAAAAGGAAGTCATTGAGCATAAACTTCTCTCTTTTCTCCTCCCAGGTGTTGTACATAGCGATTGAAGGAGGAATTTTTTGTATATAAGCATTCAATTTAACTTCTATATTTCTTCTATGTGACAATAGCCAGTAAAAGCATCCAATCAACAAATTATTAGAATCAGAAATGTTACATATAACATTGCCTAGCTTCAGGGGGGCGGTTCTGTTAGTAATTGCAGCCACAGAGACTTCTAGGGCAAAATTTCTGCTAGAGTGAGATACCCAGTCAGAGACTGACCTGACTTTACAAACTGCAAGTCCTCACTTTTCATCCAATATCCATGCTCCGTGCAGTATTCAGCAATATTTTCCTGAGCTTGATTTCTAAGCAAGGAAAATTAGATCAGTACTGCTTTAATGAAACCTTTATCTTCCTCTTATATTGTAACAGGCAGAGGGAAAACAACAACTTGTTCTTTTCATCCATTCTCCTATTACAGTGTAAATATTTTTTGCCTTCCCCTCCCATGTATCTGTATCATTATCCATCGCCAACTTCCCTTCCCTGTCCTCTCCAAATTCCTTTCATGATAAATGAAACCAGAAGCATTTTTCAACTCTGAGAACTGGGCCTCTGCCTTAACTAAACAGTTTCTTTATTAGCTGAGGTTCTAATTTATGTGTTTGGGCCATTATAGGTGACCTTTGAGGAATTCCAATGCATAAACTATACCTTTTTATATTAGCAGCCAGCTGAAAAGCTGACATTCTCCCAATGTCTCTGCACACATTTATCGATCAGGTGTTGCCGTGCATTGAAGTGTTCTTGTTCTATTGCCATCTGTACTGACGCTGTTTAGGGCCTTCTTAGCAAATAAACTATTCCACACAACATTTTGTCATGCAAATAAACATGTGTTTTTCTGCAAGTTATAAAAAGTCTCTTGCTGTTGTTTTTCCCTGTGTATCTTTGGCCATGCAAACTGAAGCCCATGTCAAGTATTTAAATACTTGTCTGCGCTGAGAAGGTACTGAAAAAAAAAGATAAATATGGTGGAATTTCTGTGTGAAAGCATTCCTTTGCACTACTGTACTCAGAGATACTATTTAAGTGTTGGGAAATGCATTTCTTCCCCCATTTTCCCCTTAGATTTGGAAATTCTAACACATAACTAAATTTGGAAGGAAAGAGCCTGGTAGTGGAGGAAGCACACAGGGAATTATTTTTGGAATGCTCTTTCTAATGATGAAAAGTATTTCTGCTTTCCAGACTCTTCTTTCCAGACCAATTTCACTTTGATTATCCTGCACTGAAATCAAAACCCTGAATCGTAATACAGACACTGTTTTTTAATTCCTGGGCAAAGTTTTTTACTTAGGCTGGCTGAAGGACAGTTACGTTTGAGAGATGAAAATTTAGCATGACTAGATCAAATAGGAGGCGTACGTAAATAGTAAGGTAGTAACGATGCTCTAAACTTTAATTGCTAATTTAATCAGGAAAAAAAAAAAAAGGCTGATCTACCCTTGGAGCTGATTAATGCTTGATTGGGTCCGTTCTGAGAAAGCAATGATCACTACATACTGACCCCATGATGTCCTCTCTTCCATACCAGATAACAACCCCCAACCTCAACCTCTGTCCTTCTCAGCAGAGCCCAAGGACAGTAATGGGATGGAGATGTGTGCGCTGTAGCGAGTGCACGGCGTTACCCTCTTGCTGTGCTGTGAACCAGGGCGACAGAGGCAGGCACGGGGCCACTGGCCTGCACGGCTGTCACCTTGACACTTCTTTTGGCGTTTTGCTAACTGTAAGTTCCAAAGACTAACGCTACTTAAAAATGCTGCGTCTGAGTCTGTCACATACCTGCAGCCTAGGCCACCCCAGCAGTGTGGAGGGAACCCCCGCACTGCCCACCATTCTCCCATCCTAGCCCTGATTACTGTATGAGACTAGACCTAGGAAGTATTAAAAAAGTCTATATACATACCAAAAATAAAAAATCAAACACTATGTATTCATCCTGTCTTTCTCCAGGCAAGTTGCTTCATGCATTTACTAGTAGTTATAATTACTGCAGGATATGGCAGGATTGATTCACCACTTTCCTGGGTCTCCAGTGGTCATTTATACTGGACAGTGCAAGGCATAAGGAACAATGATCCATAGCTGTCTTTGGAAATTAATTCTGTACTTCTTCTTTCAAAATTCATTTCAAGTTCATTATATTGAACTAAATATGGAAACCAAATTAGTGAGGATTACTATATCTTTCTAAACAGCACTAGCATTTGAGCCAAACATCAGCAGCATGTTTAACATGTTTAAGTTTAACATGGCTTAGTTTTTCTTGATTTATTTTTAGAGCAATCACTTGTCACATTTTCTTTTCTATTCACTGAAGGTTATGGTTTTAATGTGTCAGGCACCTGACCAAAGAGTATCCTCCATGCTACAGATGTTCTCTGAGAGAAAGGACACAGAGGAAATCAAGTCTGGGCTGTGGAAGGAGGTGAGCAGAGGGAATACTTCAACTTCTTCATCTAGAGCTACGTTTGGAAAACTGTGAAATGGGTGCTCCCCTATTTCTCAGTGTCACATTGCACCTCGGGCCCACCTCTAGGATGATTGTGAGAAATAGGGGATTTGAATGCCAGCTCATTGCGAACACCACTTGTCTGTGGAGATTGCTTTCTCAGGGGACATGGAAACACATTCTCAGTAATTATGACTTGATTGCTTATGAAGAACAGCACTTCTGGAAGTGTTTACTAGCAGCTTCCCAAGCAAATGCTTTCCTTTTGGCCTGCCATCACCATGAACATGGTTAAACTTTACTATGGAAAGGCTTCAGACGAGACAACAGAATAAACAAATATTCATTCTTCTACAAAAGTCCTCAGAAAAACACGGATACTCAGATGCACACAGCAGATGTCTCTGGTATAGAACTCCCCTCAGCAAATGCAGCTTCAGTAGACCTTCATCCAGTAAATGTGATATATAGCGGGGAGAGGTGGAAGCTCATTGACAGTCACCTTTTCGTGCCCTGAAGCAGCCCGAAGTTTCCATGCAAAGCATTTACTTTCCCTCGCTGGCCTCTGCATTTGAAGACAAGGAGAAAGCCAGCGTGACAGGGGTGGCAAGGTGCCCTGTGTTCTGGTGCACAGGGGGCTGGGTTGCAGACAGTCCCTTCTCTTTTGGGAACTGATGCCTTAAGAGATCTCCCCAGGGGTAGTGCGTTATCCCTTACCCTGCCCCTCCTCCTCACACTGCATCTTTCCATCTTAACCTGCATCTAGAGAGGGAATTGACATCTGCATCTTCATCTAGCCCCAGCCTTTCTTAACATAAGGTTGGAAATGGTATCAGTGGCTTCCACTTCCCACCCATTCTCGTGTATACTGGAAACCCTAATGAGATATCAAGGCAGATTTAAACACATTGAATGGAAATTAGCCAGACTGCTGCTTGCCAAAGTCACAGAAGAAAGCAAAATAAAATACACACATTTATAAAGGAAATAAAAAAGCAGTTAGAACTGGCAGTACTCCATCTCTTAAGAAAAAGGTTACACCAAGAGATCTCTATGTACACTTGTATCTCTTCATGTGTGGCCCAACATACTAATGCCTACCATATTGCATCTTTGCACACTGAGTGCAACATGGGACTTAGAAAGGACTAAAGATACCAGATGTATCTGCAAGAAGAAAAGATGTAAAAAAAAATTAGGAAAAATTTTGATTTCAAAACATCACTTATTATTGCAATAGCATCTTAAATTTGCCAGAGAACCATTGATATATTCACTATATATCCACAAAGTGAAAACCAGACATTTTCTCTTTGCAATGTACAGTCTAAGGAGATTAAAAAACCCCAACACAGTAAGTGGCACAAGCAAGAGCATTATTGAAAGGACAGGTATGGAATAAGATGGATGACAGATGTCGATTTCTGCTGTGTTGCAGACATTTTCCTCCAGTCACATTGAAAAGAAATTGTGTCAGCACCACATTTAATCAAGCAGCCACCAAACAATGAATGATTAATGGCGTTTCATTCCATAAGTGAATAAAAAGGGTTACTTTGACATTAATTCAGCATAAAAATATTTTTCTGCCTTCTACAGAAACATTTCTCAAGATTTTAGCTTACTTTTTTAAACTTTGCTTTTATTATAAATCCTGTGATAACTGCTACCTCATTTTCCTTTCTGTAAAAATTTCAGAATTTAATATAAAGTGATACCTTTTTATAGATTTTTATTTAGCATGTTTAGAATTTAATAAAATATTTGATCCCTGCTCTCAAATTCAACAGGCTCGTTCAAAAAATCCCAACACAAAAGATACGGTCTTTATCCTTAGGTTTATAAAACTGTACCGGTTCTATCACTATTACATTCTGTAGACTTTATTCATATATTCTGAACTAATGTCTTCCAAAACCTCTCAGAATCCATCTGGAAAAAGAATGTAATGAAAATTACCACGCTTAATTTATATTTTGTTTTTGTTGTGCTGGATTCAATAACATCCCAATCACAAAGAGTGAAAAAGAAACAGAAAAACGTGTAACATCTGACTGAGAACCAAGATTTTACTGAACTGTCATTGTACTCTGCTTGGACAATATTAATCATTTAGACAAGAATTTACGGAAGTTTTTAGTGGACATCAGCCACATAAGCATGATTTGTCAGTGTTAAACATATGGGGAAATATTTAAATCAATGATGTCTTAACTGGAGAGTATGAATTACGCACTAACACAAGCACAGAACTGAGTTTACAGACTGACAGTAACCCCTCTCATTTACAATTACACACAGAAGTCTGGAGCATAGTATAAAACTTCTGGGAAAGGAAAAAGGCAAAAAAAAAAAAAAGAAGATGGTGCAGGTAATTTTGGAAAGAGACAGAGAAAGGAATTTGTGGATACCATCAGAGGCACGGGGAACAGAGCTGGGCTGCCAGAGCGGGTGAGGAGGTGCAAGAGGCAGCTCCTTTTCTTGGTAATGCCCTGCATAGTCCAGGAATTTAATTTCTGTGACCTTTCCATTCCTAAAGTGGCAGGGAAATGTTAGCACTGGTAGGAGTCTTAAGTACCCCAGTACACGCAGGGAAAGCCAGCTAAGGGGGCTTGGGGATTTGTGAGCACGCAGTGCCCTAGCACCTGTGCTGCTAATAGGAGCTCTGCTGTGTGGCCCCCCAGGCATCAACCCACCTGAGACAGACGCCTGCCCGAGTGCCAGCTCCTCCTTAGGCCACTGAAACAAATGGGTAGCAGTTCAAAACCACGTATCAGACACGTGCTTAATAGACGTGTGATAAAGAAAATGCCAAGTACCTTCGAATGAGATGTACTGCACTTGACAGCTTTGTGTTGCCCCAGTGGAAAGCATCCAAGTGGGGGACACTGCCCAAAATGATGCAATCATGTGGTTGAAACTCTACTGTCTGTAGTGGAACAACTCCTCTACTGGTACCATGCAACATGGCCATACCATACAGCACAACAGTACTAGACAGTATGGCTACCTTAAAAATTTTCTGTATTAATATCTCAGAGAAGTATTTATTGCACTGTAGCTCTCCATGTGACTGCTCTTGCCTGAAGGTGATTGAACAGCAACTTACCCCGATGAAAGTGAGCCGAGCTGCCATGTGTTACGATGAGATAAGGTCCCAAGAGTTACAGTTAGCATTTGGTAAATCTATACGATTGCTTCATTCACAATCTTTTGCATGTACTGTAGCCAGAAACAGGTAGATGCTTGAAGGTTATTTTACCCTGGGAAGGATGAGGTTTTGTGCAGCCTAACCAAAGCATGGTCTAACCAAAAGTGAAGTAGAGGTAAGGCAAAACTTGGAATTCCAGCATCAGGGTACAAACTCTTAAAACATACTGTTCTTTCAGAAAGTCTGAGTTCTTAGTCTATCATACGAGGTGTTGCAGGTATCGTGTAGTAGCATCATTTTTTTGAAAGCTTTACACTGTCAAGATCCAATTACATCTGTTACAGAGAGCCTTGGAGATGGCAGTACCGCTGCAGTGGCAGAAATATTATCTGTAAAGTAGTTACAGAGCTGAAAGCAGTAAACAAAGCAGGAATCTCCGAGCTGCACTTGAAACCTAGATCATTGATGCCCTGAAAGAAAGGAACATCTGAGCACACGCTCTGTGTTTTTTAAAGCACTGTTTTTTCTAATCCCTATTAATTAGAATCTGATTGTGCCCCAAGGGAAAGGGGAAATGGTGAACAAGGAAAGATAGATGGTACCTGTAATCACCAGGGGAAAGCAATATCCTGCAGGTCAACTGGCCCATCTCAGCAAACTGGCCCTATGATGCACGGCACACAAATGCTACAGCACAGGCACTGAGGAAGGAAGGAAGGAAGAAAGTGATGCTGTTTTTACAAAGCCATTACCTCTTCCCCTAGATTTTTTCTTCAAGAAAGCCCATTTGGAGCAAAAGAACAACATTCTGCATTTGCTTTCTGAAGTGACAGTATACATACTGAACTAAAAATTGTATTCCAGCAATTAAAAAAATCACTCAGGTTCCTTAAATGTAGTTACACGCTCTTCCCTCTCCTCTGTTTAGTGAATTTTTCAAACATTAGAAGGATGTGAACGCTGTGATTATATTTTAAGTATTTGGATTTAGCCTTGGCTGTCAACTCTCCCCTCAACCAACACTTTAGTGAGACGTGGTGCCACATCCAAATGAAGCCAGGCCTGTTTCTGCGAATTTGGCCTGCTGATGAGAGTGGTTCTAAGGATAGGAAGAATAACTGTGAGAAATAGCCATAGAAAATGGAGATCAAACACAACCGTGCATTGAATGTGTTCGTATGGAAAAAAAGGGCTATGCATGATATATCTCGTAGTTGTAGAGTGCTTTCTGAAATGTAACCCTAGTCTTGGAGTACAACGTAAAGGTCAGATGCAGCCATAATATCACCACTAGGTAGGCAAAATTGCATAAGTAGTAGCCCTTCTACCTTCCCTGCCAGAGTAAATTTGATCTTTGGTCAATCTCTGTCAAAATCAATTGGAAGTTTGCTGTTGACTGCGAGAGCCAGAGTTTCACCCTAGCCACAGTCCATGCAATTAAGTGAACATGGGTCTAGAGAGAGCCTTCGCAGTCCAGTCAAAGCATGGAATTATTTGAATGTAAGCAGATTTCCTTCCTACTAGACAACAAGAAAACAAAATGTTGATGCCAACGCCTACTCCAGTTCAGAATTTCTTGAACTAATCTGTAACTCTTATCATCAGTGTGATGCATCCCACTTCCTTCTGAAGCTGGGCTCTATAGCTGCAGCCAAAGCATAATCTTTACTGTAGAAAAAGAGACCAGTTCATTCAGCCTGAGTACCGCCCTCTGAATAGTGAGTGCCGAACAAGCTGCTCCAAGCAAATAATGCAGAGAAATCCACAAAATATAGTATTGCTACAGCTGTGGTCAGTAGCAGAGTTTGGTCTGGATCCCTCCCTTACCAAAAGAAGGGGCACTGGCAGCTGCATATTCTCAACTGAGGCTCCAGGAATCTGGAATTTATTCCTTTCCCTTGGTTCAAAATAGCCTCAATTTGATGTATTTCCAGGCATGCTGCAAAAGCTATTTGTTTGATGAAGTGGGGGTGGGAGCACAGGACATTTGGAGGCAAGAAGCTCTTCTGGAATGTTTCTCTTTCTTCTGCCAGCTGGCTGAGAAAAGTTCCTATGTCCGTGTAATCACTGAAGGCTTCTGGCTGGCAAATTAATTCATCTGTAGAATACTTCAGAACAAATCTCAAAACACACAGGGGCCTGGCATGGACCTCTTTTCAATGCAAAGGTGAACAAATAAATCCAGTTTGTAAAAAAAAAAAGTTGTTTAAGCAATTCTAAACAGAAAACAATTTTTAAAGGGTTATATTGCTGGCAAAGCAAAGAAAATGCGAATTAAATATTGTAACTAAAATCTTGCCAGTGAAACTTCCAAAAGCATTTTATTGTGTCAAAAAAAAAAAAAAAAAAAGGTAAAGATATGAACTAACACTGTGGAGATTTGAAATGAGAACTGAGAGGGGAGAAGGATCTCCTCCAGTTCATTGCACTGCTTAGCAGGTCCACCATTTGCTGTCCTGTGCCCTGGAATTTGATCTTGGAGGACTGCAAGTTTTACTGCATCTCACATGTCCTATTGGGCAGGGGGATATGGGCAGAGCTGCACATCCTTGGGACTGTACAAAGAAAGACTGGTCACTTATGCCAAGGGAGAAGTCAAGCCTTGGGATTGGGACAGACAATAACTTGGACTAAGTTGAATAAATTAAGCTTCTTTGCTCCATTTTCTAGTATTCCACTAGCAGTGGGGGTTTTTTACCACCCGGGGCCTCTATGTGGAAAAGCAGCCAATCAATTATTCCACATTTAGATGTTCCAGATAATACTGTATAGTAAAACATTTTGCATGAGCAAAAGCAGTGAGACTTTTTGAAGGACTTTTTATCATTTCTGCTTTCCAAAAGCCTGAGGTGTGTAACCTTGGTTTTGTTTCTTTCATAACATAAACACCTCTGTCTTCAGAGACTAGAACTCTACTAAACACCTCTAGACAGAGACCAGAAAAGAAACTACTTTGTTAGTGCACTGCTAAGGAGATGCAGGGACCTTGCAAAGAACCCAAGCCTTCATACAGGTCATTTATCTCCTAAATGTCCTCTGAGATCGTCCAAATTTGCGGGAGGAATGATTTCCTGGGCAATTTCAGGGAAATTGCAGGAGACACTCACCAGGGCGATCAGTTCCGGTACCGGCTTGGTCCGCAGCGGAGCAGCCAGCGGCAGTGTCCAGGTGGGCTTCCTCAGCCAGGGACATGCCCAGCGAGTGGACCCATGAGCCGACAGCTTCCATGAGCCAGGCTGGTGAGACCAGGGCAACCATGGCCAAACCCCCACAACATAAAAGGCAGTCCTCGGGAGCAACCAGAAGGCAGGGTAGCGTTTCCTGTTACTGGTTGGCTTCCTTTGCCCTTCGCAGGAGAAGGTTTCTGCAGCAACAACGCCCGAGATGTCCGATGCTTCCACCCAGAGAGAAGTGTCTAAGGAAGGAGATTGAGGTACAGGCCTCAGGTTGCTGTGAGTGCCTCCTGACCCACAAGCAAGTACCTGTGAAAGATGCAAGCAGGCTGAGGATCTGTCCCACCTGGTGGCAGAGTTACAGGAGACAGTGAGAAGGCTGTGTGGTGCTAGAGGAGCTGAAGAAGAAATAATGAATGGTTTCACAACCAGCCTGTTGTGGTTGACATCATTACTTAGAACGAGGCATGATGACCCACAAGAGGAGGAGTCCACTTCACTTTCTACCCTCCTGCATAACAACCTGGAACAGATATGATGTCTTAACAGCTGAAGACATCGATAAGCAAGCTCTGCAGGGAGAAACCGTACCAGCAGCACACACTAGAAACCACAAAAAGGAGCAATGAGTACTCAGAGGGGCTGACTCTCTGCTAAGGGGCGCCGAAGAACCCATTTGTTGGCCCAACAGAGAATCACATGGAGTTTGCTGCCTTCCAGGTGCTAAGGTCTGCGATGTTACTGAGAGGATGCCACAACTTGTTAGAAATACAGATGGTTACCCACTATTACTCTTTCATGTGGGCACAAATGACATGGTAAGCCAGAACCTGGGCAGAATCAAGCAAGATTACAAAGCTCTGGAGTATGATTGAAAGGGATTGGTGCTCACCTTAGATTTTCTTCTATTTTACCAGTTAAAGGAAAGCGTTCAGACAGGAACAGAGGCATCATGCAAATCAGCACTTGGCTATGTGGCTGGTCCTATTGCCAGGGTTTTGGCTCTTATGGTCATGGGACGCTCTTTGATGAATATAACCAGACAGGGAGATATGGAATCCACCTGACTAGAAAAAGCAAAGGAATCTTTGCCAACAGGCCAGCAAACTTGATGGAGTGAGCTTTTAGCTGACAAGCCTGGGGGATGGGGTCCATAGAAGTGACATTTGTGAGGATGAATGCAACAGGGTAAAAAGCCAAGCAAACCAGAGCAGTAATGAGTACTTCTTAGCCATCTCAGGAGAGTTAGGGGATGGAAATCCATCAGGCAGCAAAGACACAAGTTTTTGTTATTGCTTTAGAAACCACAGAAGCACCTGAGAACAGCCACATAGGAATTAGGGCTTCTCCCCTAGAAAAAGTAGCAAGGTCAATAGCCCAACTGCAGCCCATCTATACCAATGCATGCAGCATGGGCAACAAACAGGAGGAGTAGGAAGCCATTGTACAGCCAGAGAACTAAGATATAATTACAATCAAACACAGAAACGTGGTGGGATGAATCACACAACTGGAGTGCTGCAACGGATGGCTACAAGCTCTCTAGAAGGGGTAGGCAATGAAAGAGAGGCAGTGGGGTGACTCTGTATGTTAAGGAGTGTTTTGACTGCCTAAAGAGTTTATGACCTTTGGAAGAAGGGACAGGCAACTCGGGAAGACTACAAAGATGTCACGAGAACTTAAAACTTAATTTGGCTACTGTGTTAAAAGATGATAAAAAAAGTTTCTATATATATTAATGACCTAAGGAAGGCTAAGGAGAACCTCCATCCTTTATTCGATGCTGAGGGGAACATAGTGACAAAGGATGAGGAAAGGGCTGAAGTACTTAATGCCTTCTTTGCCTCAGTCTTTAATAGTAAAACCAGTTGTTCTTGAGGTACCCAACCCCCTGAGCTGGAAGAAAGAGACAGAGAGCAAAGCAAAGCCCCCATAATCTTAAAAATTATTTGGGATAGCATTAATCTGTTTTTGAAAATAGGGGAAATGGTACTACCCATCTTAAATTTTGGAAAAAACCAAGTAAACCACAAGATATCAAAGCACTGCCATACCATCACTTTCTTTGTCACTACATGAAAAATGTTGGTTTCTTCTATCTGCTCTTTCCAAGTTACTCAAGATTTTTCCTATTGCCCTACAGAACACAAGCATACTTTTTTTCAGAGTTAGGAAAACGTTCACATAAATCCCATGAGGAGTTTTCATGAGCAATCATGTTATCAACATGACAGGATCAACACAGTCAAAAGGGCAGGGCTATGAAAAATTTGAATTCTCTGAGTAACTGTGAGTAAAGTGCTGTGAGTTGAAGGAGACAGGAGAGATTTCAGATAACAAAAGGCACAAAGATAAGAAAGGATTACTATTTGTATTTACACCAAAATATCAAGAGAGAACAGGACTTTCATCTGAAACGTTATGTGGTTGACAGTATCAGTTGTTTTGATAGTAATAGAATTGTCCCTTTTGAACTTCCGACAATTACTTTATTGTTCGTAATCATGTTATTTTTATTAACTGGCAAGCAGCTGTATTTAAACAGGAAAATTCAAGTTCTGGGGCGGAAGCCATGCAAAGCCAGTTCATTATTCAAGTTGCATTTAAAACTTGCATAAAGACACCATTCTGAGGGACATTTGCGAAGAGGGAAATTTGCCCTGGAGAAAAATCCAGTATTAAAATCTCCTTAATTGCAGCTTGAAAACCTGCACTCTTGAAGACCAGTTTATGGCTTTATGAATAGCTTGTTTGAAATAAGTCATACCTCCCACAGACCTCTCTTCATGGCTGTAATAAGGCATCACAGCGAGGTAAGAATTGTCCCCATTAGCCTGCTTCATAACAAACTTGTTAAATTTCAGATGACACATCAACCTCAGCACAAAACCCAACAGGAAGCAGCTACGTAGGTACCTGCAATCTAAGTGCTAGATCCAATATATGCATTTATAATAGTATATTACATGTAAGTAGATGTACAGCATTACATGAAAGGTATGTTAAAAAATCGTCCTTTGTCCCAAAAATAAGTGGAAGCTGAGACAGTGGATAAATAAATCACCCAGGTGATAACAGCTGCAGCAATGGAAAATGCTAGTTTCCTGAAATAACAGGGCACAGAGGCCTCAGGAGGCTGCATCAGAGGCAGTATGGTGCATGCTGCAGTTTAAGACTCCTTCTTAAAAGTAGAGCTGAACTTCAAAAAGTAAATAAAAGTTCTGTGGGATTTCATGTTTGTGACTGCAATGGGGATTTTATCCTGCATGTGCACAGCTTGTAACTGAAGAACTGTCTTTCCCCGTGCCAAGCCTTGTAAATTCAGCCTGAAGATAAAAGGCAAGGTTGTGGTCATTCGTGCTCATGTATCACTGAGTAAAGAGTTTTCTTTTGCAGAGTATGTCCCAAGACTGCTGTACAGTTGCTAGTTACATGTGTAACTAGCCACAGCAATTGTAGTGAAGATATCAAAGAGTAGAGTGGACTCCAGCTCCTGCTTTCTCAACTGCACTGGTCAAGTAATACTAAAGGAGTCAAGTAGTTACCACAAAATGTTGTTGTTAGCGTGAAGAGTCTCGATCCAGGAAGTCAGGAGGTGCCATTTTAAAATAAATATTTCATCAAGAATGTGGTTATAACACCTTGCCAGCCTTCAAGTGGGAACAGGCAAGTATTCAGGGAAGGGTCCCAAGAAATGTCACAGCTTCTCTGAGGAGACACAACACATATGTTTTCGAATCTGCATTTTTTGTCTTGTGTGGCATCATGCTCCTGAAAGCATCTTTCTTTGTACCAGTTTCTCCTACCTATTTCAAAGTTCCAGTAATGAAGCAGCACTTGGAAAAGCAGGAAGATACTTTAACTTGTATTCGATGAAGTAATAAAGCACCACAGAACATGTTTTCACACTAGCACGCAAAAGGATTGGTGCAGTTGTGTTTTAAAAAATAAAGTTGATTCAGGAAACCCACCATCACTTTGTGAAATAATGATAATAGATATGCACAGTTCTCTACAAAAGAAAAAAAAGGAGGGGGGAGGGGTTTCCCTATCTTCTCTATTACAAATCATTGCTTGGAATTTTGGGTGCTGTGGGCCATTTTTTATGCTTCTTTTATTATTACGAATTATGTCATTCACATAATGTATAACAAAAAAAGCTTGCCTCAAACCTCACATGGCACACTACCTTTGGTAGGACTGTTCATTTGATTGATGAAAGAAGTAATAATGAATAACCATCTGTACTAGTTGTGCCCTGGTTCTTTGCTAGTGAAATTCTATTGTAACAAAGTAATTGCAAACACGAAAGTTTTGCCCCAAGATACACCCTATCAATAGGTGGAAATGTATAGCTTATTTTTCTGAAGGATAAATAAAAACTTCTGTTACTGTGTTTAATTAACTTTTAACATCAACATGGTAAGTATCTTAGGAGATTCCTATGCATTTCAATAGTAGAATGAGATTGGCTTTTAACCATGTCTATATTACTTTAAAGGAAAAAAAAAAAAAAAGATTACTTTCACAAATCTCAAACACCAGTGTTAACAGGGCTTATCAGAGTGTGCATAAGAATGAATAGATGTAACAGACCTGGGAGAATTCTTCATGTAGTCCATAAAAAATATCTCAAACCGGAAATTTAATTTCTTCATTGCTACATTTTTCCAAATAGTAATATTTCTTTCTAATATCTTTTTCTAATTAACAGCAAGTGAGAAGATCTTAGAAGAAAAACCTAAATCTAGCTACATTGTAGACAGTGAAATTCACTGTTTAGACATTGAAAATGTTTCATAAATACGATATTAACAACATAATTTCTCAAAAAACTCAAATGATTGTACAACACTATTTTCCACAGTAACATCAAAAATGAAATCCTGTTCAGGCCAAGGACACAACTCAACTGGCATTTAAAGGTATGAGCTGGAGAAGTTAGGAGAGAAAAGCTATTAACATTGGCTTTTTTGAGTTGAGATACAAATAGATTTGCTTTCCACTTGCTGTACTGGGAGTACTACTTTGAATAGACGCTTTTAACTCACACCTTTTCCACCTGATTGACAAAGATGAGAGCTCTAGCTTCATTTAAGGTACATGTCACACTTTCTGGAGCGTGGGTATCTGATGCTTGTTTTTTAGAATAAATCTAAGCTGATGTGTCATGAGCCACCACTAATTCCACAGCTTTCATTTTCTTTTTTCATTAGTGTGGGATCATTTTAGTTAGTAGAGCAGCAGAGGAATCACTGTCTTGGGTGAAGACTCTGTTGCACTAGGAACTAAAAAGGAACAGCAAAAAAAGATTGAAGAAATATTCAAAAATTGTACTATTAAAAACATAAAGTTAGCTCCAAAAAATGCAGCTTTATTTTTTTTTTTTTAATACACCATGATTTTTCTTAAATCCGTACCTGTCCTAATTCACAGAACACATCTTTCAGATGATACATTATTTTGTAGAATGTTTCCAAAGAGCTCATTTCAGAAGTCTGGCATATACCTGCATTTTATCCTTACAAGACATGAGAGCCCTCTTACATGATGTTTGCAATTTTGAGATCAGAAAAAGAAAGTTGAGAAATGTGTGCGGTGCCATCCCAGGTATGGTGCTCCAAAGCATTCCCTGGAGCTGCATGCTGAAATACTTGTGCAGCTCATGGAAAGACGTTGCCTCATCACCACCCAAAGCGAGAACAGGCAGAGACAGGCTTAGGTTATGTGTCATTCAGTTAAGGATAGGGTGCACTTTCTGAGTGGAGTATTCCATAGCTTATATAAATCCACTGATGACGGGAACTTTCCTTCCAAGATCCCAGCAGGTGGTTCAGTTAAGCAATAATCATAACAATAGCTGCACAAAATCAAAGCTTTACTTGCAGGCACGGATGCTTAAGGAGGATTTCTAGTTCAGAAATAGTTACCCTTCAAAAAAACAGTGTCAAACAGGCTTCTGTATTTTGCTGTAATGAGTCGCTTCCTTACAACAAATATTATTGATTATAACAGTAGTGGACTTGGAAAGCTTGGAGAGCAGAAACTGTGCAAAGTATTGCATTATATAAGGATTTGTTAATAAAAATCAGAATACTTCATATGTATTCATACTTCATATGTACAGCTATGTATTCCTAGAAGACACACGTCTAAGCATCCTGTTTAGTTAAATGTGTATTCGAATGATGCTTGCTCTCAGAAAGGAGAAAAAAGAGAGAGAAAAATAGAATCTATGCTGTATGGAGTAAGTTTCTATCCAACTTTTAGATGAAGACCAAAGAAACATACCCAAAATACACCCAGAAAACCTCCAGTGTAACAACAGCTTTGTGACAGAGGATGACCAACAGATGGAATATCAGGCAAGCTGCGCAGAAACTGCTGTAATAGTTTAAGTTTAGACATAAATAGTTTAAGACAACATAGTGTCTGTGCCCATGTGATTATCATCATAAAGAGACATAAATATAAATACTGTTAAAAATTCTGTGAAGACAAATGCACATCCTATATATATTATACACACACTCATATGCATACAGAAGGTATTCCAGTGATGTGACTCCAGTTGCAGGCATTTCCTTCAGTATTAGTTCGCTAATATCCTGAACTAGTAAAAGCTGAAGCAGGAATAAACTTCAAGCAAGGTTATAAAACTTGATACTCTAAAGTACAGAAGAAAGTGATCCACCATTTCTCCCCATTCTTGAATATAGACCTTCAGCTAGAGATAAAATGAGCAGCACTGTTACTAAGACGAAATATGCTATATGATTTGCTAGTGCAAAAACAAACAGCCCTTACTGTGAGCATCGTAATTTAAAGGGCTACTCCAACATTATTCTCTCAATAAAATCCCCCCAGCACGTCACATTGCCTTCTGAGAAAACAGTGAATAGCTGAAAGCAAACCAGAACCCATTTCTTACTCTGCACAACCTTTTCTCTCTCCAAATACTTCTGCAGGCATAAGAAAAACAACGAATTCAACCTTTCATTCAGCATCTACTCTGTTGTTACAGACAGCAGCAGCCTTACAACACTCCCTCAAGGCATTTGAGAGCCAACTTGCAAAATATAAAAGGAGAGAAAAGGGATTAGTAAACGTAATTTAAAATGCTGGGATGTGAATGCATGGAAAGCACAGCCCAACACGGACAGACAGCCGGAACCTCCTTATCAAGCTTGTCCCATTTGCTGCGGAAAGGGAAGAGATGGGCAGAGCCCTGCGCACAAAGCTGCGCTGGACCCTCTCCCCGGTACCTGTTTCAGGCTGTGTTCCAGCAAAGGCAGGGAGCACTCCGGCCGGAGCTCGCTGCTGCTGCTCCTCCTGCAGCAAAGGAATCTCACCCCTTGCATCTTCCCTGGGGAGACCTCGCAGGCTGAGGGCTTGAGGAAAGCCTCCCAGCGTAACCTGCTAGTCCATTCTGGGTGGCGCAAGGCAGTGGCCTCATTTTCTGCTGGCTAACCAAGGGCTGTCCGAGCCCTCCCAGCCCACCCAGCCCAATCCGCTCTGCCCAGGGATTGGCTGGCTCCCCAACCCCAGGGGCTCCCTGAGGTATTTCAGATGTCACCACGCATTTCCGACACGTCACCGAGCATCCACTTGTGGAGAGAAACTCCACGCGTGCCTTTCCCCCAGCTGCCCTGCCAGCTGCCTTCGGCTTGCCCCCATCCATGGATCCACCTGAGCTCCTCATCACCCCATGTTATTCTCCAGGTTTATTTAGATGAGGCAAGAGGGCTTAAAATTTAAGATTTACTTTCCCACTTGTGATGTTACTTTGCAAGAAGCTTATAGGTACTCATTGTTTTCTGGAAAAAGGTAGAAAAAAAATGGGAATAACTATTTGTGCTTGCTTTCCAGAGTGGGAATTTTAAAACAACGCTTTTTTTTTTTGCAAAGGTTTGCCAAATTTTTGTGGTTTTCATAGCCAACATCTGCCAGACACACATGTGCTGGGTTTCAGGTACACCTGGTACGGCACACAAAAGTGCAAAGCACCAAAGGCTGCAGAGTGTGCATGCAACGACAGGAGCAGCATAAACATCACGCTGAACGCCCTTCTCACAAGCGGCATGAACACCACATGAAAGTCCCTTCTCAAAAGATGCTATCGTGGCAGCAGCGAAAATTTTTCCTTTACCTTTTCCTTCCTTTCACATTTCTGAAGAAGCGTAGGTTGCAGCGTTCTGACTGGCAGTTATTCCCTGCCTAACAAAATCCTTGAACTCATGAATTTAACAGAGCTTACCTAGCTTCAGTTATGGCTATGCCACTGCAGATAAAGAACCTGCCAGGAGCTGTACAAATGCCGTTGCCATTCTCTGAGTACAAGAATCACAGCATATACCATAAAAAGCCTCACAGACCACGAGAGACTGCACCACGAAGGCCACTATAAACAGTGACACAAACAGGTAATGTGATCTCCATTTACCACCACTTGGGGTTGGAACAGATGTCAGAACATCACAGAGTAGCTCTTGCCTTAGGCTGCTGTGTAGAAATGAACACTTTAGAGTCCAGTTAAAGATAAGGAGGAGATGGAGACCCCATTTGTAAAAAACAAGTGATAGTTTCTGTATTTTTCACAAATGAACTAGTAAGGTAAACATGTTTCCCCTTTATTTAAGTCGTACCAGTATATTAGTGCCTTGAAAGGAGGAGTTCAGAGTTTTCAAATTCCATAGAGAAGTTTGCAGCTCAATCAATTATGTACATGCCATAGCATGTGCTTCTCTGTCACTTATAAAAGGGCCACAGGCGGGTACACGTACGTTTACCAAGTTCCTCTTAGGATATATTGGTTACCCCACCTCACAGGAGCTGGGGTATAAAAACATAAAACTCAGGGGCCTATTTTCTCCTTTTGTGGTGCCTGAGCATATAAATTTGATGGATTAGTGAAACACTGTGGAGTCATTCTCTAGATTAACGCCAGGCAACCTGAAGGTGGTATTTGTTGGGCTGACATCAAATGACTCCATTCAGAGCAGTCACAGGCAAGGGGGGTCAGTCTGAGGCTACCCATGTAATCAGCATTATTCATGCTCTAGCTGATTGCTGATATTAGATAGATTTGCTCTAACTAACTAAAATGCCTTGAGAAACTGCGAAGAGCTGAGTTATGAGCTCGTTCCCATGAATGTGAGTTGGAGGAATCCTCAGGTTTGGGAAGTTAGATACTGCGTTTCAGACTGTCGGAATTTGAGCTCGGCGTGTCTAAAACACTCAGAGGTTGGAATTTGCTGCCTAGTTTATTTAGTTTAAATCCCAATAGGTACCTAAATACCTTTATGAATACGGCCACCTGGTGCAAAGGGATCCTTGTTTTCCTGCGATGTGTTTGTACTGAACAGCCCGTTCCTTGCTCAGGAAGCAGAGTAAAACAGATGTGAATAACATACCAGATCATCTAAGAAAGCATAGTTTGCCTTGGTGTGCACTCTGTTCCTGTAAAAAACATACTTGGCATTATTTACAAGGCAGAAATACGCAGATTAGCAATTATATGCATCTGTACTTCCTGCATTTTTAATTTCAGACTCCAGTTTCTATATCTGCTTAAGATAAAAATGACATCTCTTACAAAGAAGAGATTGGACAAAATATGTAACAGCAGTCAGGGAAAAACAACCTTGCATTTTTAATTGGACAGAAAGTTACAGAAAAAAGAAAAGCATAGCATAGCTTAAAAAAAAGTTATTCTTTTAAAATTTGATCCTTTTAAATTAAATATACTGTGTATTTTTATCACTCTGCTTATTATTTAAGATTCTTGTTGCAGTAAAATATAAAACGAAGTGCTTAGGATGAGAAATGTGCTCTGTGAAGGAATGTTGACCATACTAGTGCTGCCAGAGAGTTTAGGACAGGAGTTTTAGAGAATTCACACATTCTGGCTTCTTAGAAAAGAAAATGAGGAAGCATCACAGTATGTAAAAACATCTATCATCCCTAGAAAGCAACAGAAAAAATTAATTTCATTGGAGCTGAATTTGACATCTTTTCCTGAAAGTATTTAATGTGGCAAAGCTGCAGTACCCTTAAATCCACATATATTGCATAACAGACTAGAAACATATTCTTTTTATATTAGTTCTTGAGCTGAAACTATTAAACTCTAAACACCCGTCTAGACTTTTTAAAGTGCTAAAGAGGAAATGTGAATCCAGGTTGTTTCTTTGTATGAGTGGCATTTAAAGAAGAGAGAAAATGCACAAAATATATTGATACTACTTTAAGGGGTACTGCAGAAAGAAAGCACACCACTTTTCAGGGAGTGGAAGGATCAAGGGCTTTTTTATTTCCTGCTCTAATTTTAAGTAATTTGGATTTATGATGGGAGAGAGAAACTTGGCCTCCCACCTTCCACCAGCAAATTTTGAGGCAGGAGACCTTCAGTGCCTGTGTGCTGGAGACAGACCATCACTGTGTAATTTCCTCCACTGAAGCACATGTGATGTTTGCTGAAGACCCAGATGTGGTGTTAGGCACATAAACTGTCTGCTGCTGCAATTGCAGTGGGTATAAAGTGCAAGGAGAGACAATCATATGCATTTTTCCAAACTGCAAGATATCCTGTTCTTTCCTGCAATAATCAGATCAGAAAATGCACAACGTAGGCTAAATATGCTACAAAAAAACCCAACCTCATCTCCCTACAATTAAAATCTCATGAGAATGGTAAGTTCAAAACCCTGGGAACAGGGAGAAAAATACATGTAGAGCAGCAGTCTTACATGAGGAACTGTAAAAACTACTTCTTTTTAAGAAATAGCAGCAACTACACAGAAAAGAAGAATGAAAAGCAAGCCCTTACAAAATAGCTGAAGCTGCCTTTCTTGGCCATCTTTAAGGGAACAATCACAGAAAAGAGCATAGGAGTAAAACAAGTCATTTAGGAAGATAAACAGAATTAGTAGAGACCAAAGAATTAAAAAAAAAAAAAAAAAAAGGGTGTTTAGAAAGACTCACTTCTGTATTTTACTCTGAACCTATACATTATTCAGTTATATTTTTGTATTGTCTGGCTTTTCATATAGTTCAATAAAGTTTGCATTGGTGACGAATTTTATTTGCATGTGTGTGTTTGTTTAAATATGTGGCTAAATAATGTTATATGGGGGCAGGTAGACAGCTTGTGGACACTGGGAATGTGCCATGTTGGGGTGTTCGGCTTCAGAACAACAGAGGGAATCTGGGTCAGAAATCATTAGAATGCAGGTTTTCCAAGCATTTTCGTAACATGAATTGAGAAGAGAGAGGAACCTTAAACTATTCCTGGCAAGCTGCTCTTCAGCTGTCAAAACCAACGCTTTCAGTTTTGCAGTGATTCCCAAACGCTGTGATGAATGTAGCGCAGGGGCAGAGAGCAGATATGAGGAATGATGTCCTACCTGAGAACCGGAGTTTAATTAGTCAAACTGAAGCAGGGTAGATGAGTCTTTGCCACAACGTTGAATAGATTACAGTAGACTAGAACACAATAGTCCAGCGGGCAGGGGCCGACAATGATCATTTACTCCAACTGTGTGACAGCTTCAGGGCTGACCAAAACTTAAAGCACATTATTGCGAGCATTGTCCAAATGCCTCTTTAACACTGACAGGCATGGGACATCAACCACCTCCAGGAAGCCTGTCCCAGGGTTTGACCACCCTTGCAGTAAAGAAATGCCAAGTCCAAACCTCCCCTAACAGACACAGCTTTGAGCCATTTCCACGTGTCCAGGCGCTGGATCCCAGGGAGAAGAGATCAGCACCTCCCTCTCCGCTTCCCTCCTCAGGATGCTGTCGAGAGCAGCGAGGTTGCCCCTCAGCCTCCTTCTCTCCAAACTAGACAAACCTAGTGCCCTCAGTTGCTCCTGAGAGGACATGCCTTCCAGCCTCTTCTGCAACTTTGTTGTTCTTCTGAGGACGCATTAATGTAAACCTAACAACCTTTTAAAACTGTAGGGCCCAATTTACAGGACTGCATGTGTTCCCCCACAGTATGGGAATGCAATTAGTACAGTTATAGTGAATTATTTCAGGATTTGCTTCTTCAGCATGCATTTGCCTTATGGGGGCTGTTTGCAAAGAGGAAAGCATGGTCTAAAATGCTCTGGCTACCAGTTCATTTTCGACTGTAATTCAAAACATAGGTTTAGCTTTTAAGCTCCATGGCATTTGAAATCCTTGCTCCTAAAGACTGTCTTTTTCCTAAAAGCTCTCTGGACTGGGAGACTCATGGTAAGGGGATCCATCTCTAGCTTCACTCTGCCTGCTGATCCACCAGGTCCACGTTTGGAGACATGCAAGGGCCTGTCTCGTCGCACTGAGCTTGCATTAAAAAGTTGAGGTTCTTCAACTGAGTAGGTATAGTCTGGCAGCTTTCTGCACTCATTGCATCATCTGTGCAAACTAATTACCAAGTGTGTGCTCAAAGATTGTTTTTTATAGTTTATTTTATCAAATAAAGAATCTGAAGGAAATTCTGTGTATATGAATAACATCAGGAATTTCATCACGCTGGTAGGAATTTCATCATTCTTAGGTAGTTTCAGGTGGGTGTATAAAAAGTAAAATCTTCTGTCTTTCTTTACAACTATCTTAGAGGCATGTAGGAACTCTTAAAAAGAGGCAGTTGCCTTTTAGTGTCAGATAGCCACCTGGACAGACAACTCCTTACCCACGTCAGCATTGTCAGCAGCAAACTTCCCCTTCACTATATACTTGCAGAATTTTTTTTAAAACACAGCAACCTTTATTTACACTCCTAGGGAGCAAAGCTTCTCCCCTCAGACAGCAAGTGCCACTAACTGCATGACATTGACCAACTCGTATTTCATCTCTTGGAGCTTTTTCTATGTCTGGGCTGATTTCGCACTTTCTCCGATGAAACTTCTGAAATGGAAGTTAACTGGCCCAGTTAATGCCAGCGGTGGTTATTTTCTTTCCTGGGAGGCAGACATGCATTTTGAAAGTGACCAGACCGACACCACCAGCTTCATGGCCAGAGCATGCTCATACAATCTGTCCATTACTCACCCAGACAGTGGGGTGCTGGATCTGGTGGTCATGACTGCTTGGAGCTGGACTCCAGGATGCCACTGATGGATGAAAGCCTTATTAACACATCTCTCAGGCTTCGTCCTTCATGCTTTGATGTCATCAAATGTATGAAGCAGTGAAGTTCATAGTCAGATATTTTGACTTTGGATTGCAGAAAATCATCGTTCGAGATATGTAGGCTTCCTGCCTTCTCCAAAAGATACATTCTTTGTCCACACCATATTCCAGATTTTATGGCATCCATGAATGAGAAAAAGCTGGATCCCATGGTATATTTCTACAGCCTCTGTATTCCATATCAGCTGAAGCTCTGTCAGAAGAGAATGCCCTAATAAATGACGTGTGAAGAACGACACTGTGGAAATATGTAACACAATGTCAAGTGTCAGTTTCTGCTACGGTCTGGAAACATCGGAGTAGGCAAATGTGCCTAGAGGTGTGAGTAGATGGCAGGGTGACTATGAGCCACAGATATGATACAGACAAATGCGTTCTTGTGTGTCAGGCGAGGTATTTCCATAAGAAAGGCAAGACTTTTGCTGATGAGAAGTCCTGGTGAGAAGTCCTGATGAGAACACACCTGTACCACTCATTCCTCAGGTTCAAGAAAGATCAATTCTGTCTAGGATGAAGGCAAACGAAGACTAAGTAGTTGATGAGGGTCATGGAGGGCCTGTAGAGGACAGCGACTAAAAGGAACAAGACAAAGGCTGAGGGGGCTGCCTTCACTTTCAAGAAAGATATCAAAGGTGAAGGCCAGAGAAAGACAAGGGCTCTTGAAGATCAAGGAAAAATATGGTCAAGAACACGCAAAAATTCAACACTTCTTTCCAAGAAGACTTCACCACAAGCAATGTATTAGCGAAGGTCACTTGGTGTATTAGTAAGGTATGGGAAGGAAATCCTCCATGCTCTCTACATCTCTGCAAAGTTCATGAAGATGGAGCCAAACCCCTTTGTTTCACCTCTGGCATCCTCCCAACCAAATGAATGCATAGGATACAAATGCTCTTATTTACAAAATCTGAATGTACATACAGATTTTAGCACCAACATACAGAATGACAAGAATAATACTTTCCTTATTCTTTCAAGACAACAAGGAAGTTGTTGTCTTCCTAAAGGGAGGAAAGACACTTTCTAAAGGAAAGGAAAGGAAAAAGGAAAAAGAGACTTTCCAGATAAGATCTGATCATCTTCCCACGAAGTGAGGTAGGCAAATAACTCTGAGAAAAGTTGGACACAAACGAGCTGTGAAAGCTTTATCCCAGGGCTGAAGGCAGGAGCAGCAGCTGTAAGAAATGGAATGCACACATGTTGCAAGGGGTCCTAGTGCTTTGGAGCAGCCATTGGTGCCCTGCCAGATGTGGGAAGGATTTTTGCCCCCATGTTCAATCAGGCTGGGGGCCTTTTAATACTCTCGGAAGACCCTGAGATGGCTTCAGGTTGAGAGAGAATGAAGCTTGGGCGTCTCCTGGGAGGCAAAACCACCCTGTTGGACAAGGAGGCAGACAATGAGCTCTGCTCTTCCCTTGGCTGTATTTCCGCAGGGCTCCAGGCTTGTTGCACCATCAGGAGCTGCCGTTGGACAGCTGGTTCCAGTGCTCTGTTACCTTCAAAGTAAAGAAATTTTTCCTCATGTTGGGATGGAATTTCTTGTGTTCCAGTTTGTGACTGTTGCCCCTTGTCCTGTCACCAGGAGCCATTGAGAAGAGTTTGACTGCATCCTCTTGACACCAACCCTTTATATATTTCTAAGCATTGATGAGGTCCTCTCTCAGTCTTCTCCAGACCGAACAGACCCAGGTCTCTCAATCTTTCTTCGTAAGAGAGGTGCTTCGTTCCCTTGATCATCTTTGTAGCCCTCCACTGGATTGTCCCCAGTAGTTCTCTGTCTTTCTTGAACTGGGGAGCCCTGAACTGGACACAGTACTCCAGATGAGGTCTCACCAGGGTAGAGCAGAGGGGGAGGATGACCTCCCTCGACCTGCTGGCCACGCTCTTTTTAATGCACCCCAGGAAACCATTGGCTTTCTTGGACACAAGAGCCCATTGCTGGCTCATGATCAACTTGCTGTCCACCAGGACCTCCAGGTCTCTCTTTACAGAGCTGCTTCCCAGCAGGTCAGCCCCTAACTTGTACTGGTGTGTGGGGTTATTCCTCTCCAGCTGCACACCCTACAATTGCCCTTGTTGAATTTCATTATTTTCTCTCTGCCCAACTTTCTGGCCTGTCCAGGTCTCTCTGAATGGCAGGACATCCTTCTGGTGTATCAGCCACTCCTCCCAGTTTTGTGTCATCAGCAAACTTGCTGAGGGTACACTCTCCCCTCATCCAGGTCATTGATGAACATATTGAACAAGATCAGACCCAGTACTGACCCCTGGGGAACACCACTGATTACAGGTCCCCAACTCAACTCTGTGCTACTGATCACAACCCTCTGAGCTCTGTCACTCAGCCAGTTCTGAATCCACCTCACTGTCAGCTCATCTAAAACACACTCCCTGAGCTTACCTATGAGGATGTTATGAGAGACAGTGTCAAAAGCCTTGCTGAAGTCAAGGTAGACAACATTCACTGCTCTCCCCTCATCCACCCAGCCATTCATTCCATCATAAAAGGCTATCAGATTGGTCAAGCATGATTTCCCCTGAGTGAATGCTGACCGCTCCCTTGTCTTTTTTTTTTTTCTTCTACATGCTTAGAGATGACATCCAGGATGAGTTATTCCATAACCTTTCCAGGGATGGAGGTGAAGCTGGCTGGCTTGTAGTTTCCCAGGTCCTCCTTCTTGCCCTTTTTGAAGACTGGTGTGACATTGGCTTTCCTCCAGTCCTCAGGAACCTCTCCTGTTTTCCATGGTCTTTCAAAGATGATGGAGAGTGGCTTCACAACAACATCTGCCAGCTCCCTCAGCACTCGTGGGTGCATCACATTGGGGTTTTAATCAAGTTTGCTTAAATGATCTCTAACCTGATCCTCTTGATTGAGGGAGAGTCTTCCTTTTTCCAGGCTCTCTTTCCTACCTCCAGGGTCTGGGATTCCCGAGGGTTGGCCTTAGAAATAAAGGCTGAAGCAAAGAAAGCATTCAGTAACTCCATCTTCTCTGCATCCCTCATCACCAGGGCACCCACCTCATTCAGCAGTGGGCCCACATTTTTCTAGTCTTCCTTTTACTGCTGAGGTACTTGAAGAAGCCCTTCTTATTGTCCTTGACATCCCTTGTCAGGTTTAATTCCAAGCAGGCCTTAGCCTTCCTTGTTGCATCTCTGCATACTCTGATAGTGCTCCTATACTTCCCCCAAGACCGTTTTTCCACATTCTATAAACTTCCTTCTTCGATCTGAGTTTTTCCAGAAGCTCCTTGCTCACCCATACAGGTTTCCTACCTCCTTTGCTTGATTTCTTGCTCCTAGGAATGCATCAATCTTGAGCTTGGAGGAAGTAGTGCCTAAGTATTAATGAGCTCTCTTGCACCCACCTTCCTTCTAGAGCCTTAGCCCATGGGAGTCCTCAAAGTAGGTCTTTGAGGAGGCCAAAGACAGGTCTCCTGAAGTTCAGGGTTGTAACATGCAATACATTTAATGTCTACACTCTCTAGTAGATGAAACATCCCCTGCCATATATGCGTAAGTTCATAACAGCTTTTCTTTATTGATACAGATATTATTTGTCTGTGGTTAACATTGCCAAGAAGTGGCAGATTCCATTTTATTTTGCCTTAAAAATAAAATAAACAAAGCAAAAAAAGTAGCTATCTTATTCCTCTTTCCAGATTCTTCATGATTTTGATACTAGATTTAAAAGATCCCTGGAATAATCACGTATAGATTTTTGCAGTAATAGTTGTTGGAAGAATCTCGGGATACTTATATTAAGTAGTAGGCAAATATATCTGAAAGTAAATAAATATTAAGCAACAGTGTATCACATTTTACTGGACTACATCCAGAGGTACTTTTTGGATGGGATTTTGGAAAGTTCACAGTTTTTTTATTAAAACTGAGTCAGTAAAAGGTAACTGCAGGTTGTTCTTAAAAACTCCACATTGCCTGAGATAGCATGGTCCTGGGATCCTGACCCTGCTTTTTCATATATTGCAATTTTTTATGCTAATATAGAACTGAATAAGACTGAAACGCAAGTCTTTCCCCTATAATCTGTGCAATAACCAGTAAGCTGTTCCAAGAAGCAGTTAATAGCACCCTTTGGAAGCTGAAATGGCTTCTAGAAGAGGGACTGAGTAGTTAGATCCTTCTTGGAGATGCAAAATCACTTTCTTTTCAACAGCATCAGGTGAGAAATAGATAGTAAAAGCATCTAATCCTAGAGGGAAGTTCTCTGAAAGCCAGTTCAGCCAGATGCACCTCTTTGAATCTAATTCTAATGCATGTGTACCAGGAAGGAAGAAAATTTATATTATGTACTCCTTTATTCAGAATTTTATTTTGATTGAGCTTGGCAGCTTCCTATGTACTGATTATACTTCCTTTTAATATAATCTTAAATGTGCTTAGCATTCTCAGGTTCACTCATCTGCATGTATTATGCAGGAGGTCTTTTTGTATTCCCACTCAGCAAAACTTCCATCATTTCGTGTTACTGCAAAGAAGGGAGGTGTCTCGCTGGAGTGTGCAGGATCAATGCATCTGCTCAGTGTTACAGTGTTGTCAGTCTAAACTTTGGAAGAAAATCAGAACCTTAATTTAAATGGTATAAAATATATGCCATGAATTAGAATGGGATGCACAAATTCAGGTTTTTTCCTGCTCATTACAAACAAAGCATGTAACATGCCACTTGTCAATATTTACCACCAGCAGCATCTTTGTAAATGCAGAGAAAAGGACTAGTGTGAGATGATGCTGATAGACACATCACTTGAATCTTCTTGGACGTCATCGCTAATACATTTACCTCTATTTCCACAAGGCAAAACAAAAGAGAGGATTAAAAGAGACTTGTTTTTCTACTCAAGTGGGAAGGGCAGCAGTTGCATATGTGGAGGAAAGAAAAATAACCACCAGCAACACTTTGCCTGCTAGAAATTGCCAATTGCTGCTGGCTCAGGAAATGCTACCTTGGGAGGAGCAGGTAGTTATGGAACTTCTCCCCTCTTTGTGATGCTCAGACATCCTGAGAGATGTCCCTGTGGTAGTCTGAAGATCAGCAGTAAAGGCAGTGGGGGAAAGAGCTGTGGAAGGTGCACCTCTTGATTAATAAAGGTCAAAGGGGTACTGATAGGGTTAATTCATTCACAGCCAGACATGGAATTACAAGACAGACCACAAGCTGGAACAGAAATATGAAAAGTAGTCAAAACAGAAATGGGTTAGTTTGGGAAGTCTTCAAAAGCACAGAGGTATTTTTTACCTCAATTTTTTTGTGTAAGTTTGAATGCCTCGTAACCCCTTACAGTTGAGACAGGTTCAGAAACAAACACTTACACTCCAAAATGAAAATGTGTTGGAGTCAATGGCTTCTGTTCAGCCTCATACATTCAAAGGGAAGGCAGCCCAAACTGGTAGTCAGACTTTGAACACCCAGTCAGACTGGCAGTCAATCCATGTCAGAACATATATTGAATAATATAAGTGAATTTCAAGTATCTCTAATATGTATGGATTCCGATTTTCTAAATTTGTCTTCATAGTGCAACTAAGCCTTTAATTTTATGTAATTATTTTATTTTAATTGTTATTAAATTGCTCATGTATTATATAATTAGTTGGTTTAGTATGTATATTTTTTGCATTAGGTATGTAGCACACCTTTTCACAAAACATTTGGCATAAATGGTCTCTCAGACAATTGCTTGCTTATTTTGTGTGAAGTAGGGACATTTGTACCCACGCTGCTCCCTGGGGAAAAAAAAACTCCACCCCCTTTACATCTAGAGACTAAACCAAGATTCTTGCTGCAGACTCTCAACAATGTCGTAGTGATTTTTTACCTTTCCAAACTTGCTTATTTACACATATTTTTTTCTCACTGAAATTCATGTAGCTTCAGCCATCTATATGCATCAGCATAGAGATACCATATTGTTTCTGTTATTCTCATTTCAATTTCACAGAATCATAAAATCATTTAGGTTGGAAAAAACCCTTAATATCATCGAGTCCAAACATTGACCTAACACTACCAAGTCCACCACTAAACCATGTCCCAAAGCACCACATCTACACCTCCTTTTAAATACTCCTAGGGATGGTGACCCAATCATTTCTCTGGGCAGCCTGTCCCAATGTTTGACAACTCTTTCACGACTGCTAAGTTTAGATTCCCCCATACAGGTACATGAGGAGTCCATCCATATAAGCAGTCATTTTCAGCATTAGCAGCTATTGTCTACATAGCTCATATGCATGGTCTTGTATTAAATTTAGCTGATGCAAAAATGTCCAAACCAGGAAATATTTTCTGTGGCAATCACACACTATGAGTTTTCTAACAGCTTCAAGTATTAATTCTGCTTCCTTACTCTTTTTGCTGTACACTACTGCTTATAATTTCAGAAAGTCTTCTTGGGGATCACTAATGAGAGAGACATACTAGAGAGCACTTTACACACCTGGCAGAGATCTACAGAGCCAGTGAACCCTGCTCAAGCCTGAGTCCTGTACAGTCTTTGTGTTCATGCAGATTTAGATATCGTACATGAGCCCAGGACTCCTGAGATGTAAGCTTGCAATGAGATGGAAGCTTTCCTGTGTAGATGCAAAGCATCTTTGAGTTGGAAATACTGCAAAATGCCAGTCTTGACATCTGCTTGGGAAATCCATTACTTCCTTCATTGAGGCTGTCAAACTGCCTCATTTCACCATAATCACCAGGTAATATACTGGCTGCCTGTACCCCACAAAGTTGCTTGGTTTAGGACTAGAATGCACACTGCTCTTTTAACCTTCTGTTGATTGAGCAGTCTGCATGATTGTCCCAGTTTGAGGTAAAACAGAACCAACTTTCTGTTCTGTAATTTTGCATCTCAGCCAGGCCTCTTCTAACTCTCTGAAATTAACAGCACATTCTGCAGAAAACTGCTCATTCTCAGAGTGATAAGACTAATGTTTGTGCTCCATGCCAAGGAACACGCAGAGAGGCCCTTGCTTAAACTTATTGCTGTAACAGCCAAGGTCAGCCAATTCCATTATTTGCCCCATTGGAGAGTCGGGAACAGAAAAGCGTAGAGGGGTCCCATCTGTGGGGAGGAGGGGACAGGAGAGGTGACCCAAACCTGACCAACAGGGTATTCCATCCCATCTGCCCCGTGCTCAGTGTAAAAGCTGAGGGATCAAAGGGTCAGCTCTCTCTTGCTCCAGTGTCCAATGTCTGAAGAGGACTCTGTCTGTCCATCTGCCTTTGATCCCGATCCGTGTGTTCCTGACTCCAGAGCTGGAACCCAGTTCCCATCCGTCGCTGAGTCCAGGCTGGGACTTCCCCAGTGCCTGCTGGTGATGGGACTGTCATCCTGGGAGCTTGACATGGTTTTCTATATATTGTATCTATTTTCATTATTTTTTTCTTTTTTATTTTAATATTAATTCTTCATTAAATTAGTTTAGTTCATTCTAAACTGCTAAATCTCCTTATCTCTTCCTCTCCTCTCTTTTGCGGGGGGACGGACGGACAACACATCCGTCAGTCTAGTTTTAGTAAATTCAGCTGAAACCACGACAATGATATTCACAGATGTATTTTATGTATTTATTGAAAGGAGAGCTTCCAGGCAGGAGATGCTGCCTAAGGGCCAAAGTTAAGTAAAAACAGGGTATTTAATGTGCACTGCCGATCTTATTGAAGAGGTGGAGACAGGATTTCAAGTGGCACCTCTACCACTTTTAAAAAACAAGATATATAAATAGTTGTAGGTAGCTAAACAAATGCAAAACAAGTACCTTCCCTAGGTGTACTGGAATGAATTGAGGACCGTGGAGGGACACACATATTTTGTATACAGCATTATATGATACACCTCTCTGTACTTGTCACATTGATAGCACCGATACATTCTATTTATATTCTTATGTATAAGCTACTACTCCTTCTCTTTTGCTCTATTTTTATTCTGCTCCTGCTAATATCCACCACAATTAGAACTCTTTTGTTTTACAAAGATTCTTAAGGTCCCTGAAAATACTGCAATTGCCTCATTGTGGGGTCAGTGGGACTGGCACCCCTCTTCCATGGCCTCTCTCCAGCTTGACCTTTGCAATAACATGCTCATGCCAGGTTTCAGCCTGCAGAACATGACAGGGAGAGAGCTGAGGGATATTTAGGAGAGCCAGAGCTTTACCATATCAGAGGATGTGTCTTTAAAATCCAACCAGGAGGAAGTTTTCAGGCAAAAGTAATTTAGTTAAAGGACTAAAATGCCAAAGTCTTAATCTCTTTTTTAGCCTGTGTTCAAGTCTACATTAGTCCTAAGTTTATTTTAAGGTCATGCCATCATTAGGTAATTGCTCAGAAGATAGTGTTTTTCCCTACAGGTAAGTGAAGGTGACTCAAGTAAGATATAGAATACAAGAAGAAATAAAGATTAGTATGACTTGTGGTCAACATATACAACACACAAACATACATAATTACCTTCAAATTGTATGCCATTTTGCTTCACCTAACTTTCTGCTATAGATGGCATGACTCAGACTGTCTACACATATTTAGTTACATGCTTTTGTACATTTTGAAAGTATATGTTAAGGATCAGATCTGATCTATCCCTCTAAGAGACAGACCACATAAATACACACATGCTTCAATGCAGATCTCCCACCATTTGTTAGAAAAACAGGAAACAAGTCAGTGTAGTGAAGCTGCATCTTTCTTACCAGGCAGCTGTGGTGCCCAGGGAGTCAGAATCTCCCGGCTGCCTAAGGGACTTGGTTATTAAACCACAACCTGCAACAAAGCTGAGACCTCGGAGTGTCATTGGCTCCACCTTTTGGACAAAGTATGATTGTGTCGTTCTACCTCTAAATGTAGAATCAGTCAATTAACATGCCTATTACTATTATCAGTATATTAATAATTAATTACATAATTTATATATGATAATAATTGATAATATTAAGACAATTATTAACACATCAGGATAATAGAGATACAGTAGTATTTATATACTATAACCAAATCCAGAGCAGTAGAAACTAATACAGAGATGGCTGGTATCCTTTTTCCCCCCGCTCCGGGACAGCGGCCAAATTTTCTAACGGATCCTTTCTGTTAAAATATTGTGGTTGGCTATATGCAATGGATCGTTATGCTGTCATCATGAAAATACTTAAGACTATGTGTAGCTGTACTGCTATGACATTGTTTGATTTCATGATAAAATTTATGCAGGCTTTGTGCACTAAAATACAGTAAGTGATTTAAACTAGTCAGTACTGGACTGAATATTTCTGGCACTATTTTTGCCATTCTTTGTTAAAAGTATTGAGTTAAAAAGAAAATTTTAAAACCCTACAGTAATATGTTCTCTTGTTCTATAGTTTAACCTTGATTATAGGTGAACAGAAAAGCAGACGTTGCTCTTAACTCGTCCCCGTGCCTCCTTTCTCTGAAGACACGGAGCCAACAGCTGTTCCTTTAGGATGGCGTGTGTGCCGATGCTTGCCCTCCCTGATGCAGGGGGGACACAGCGCTTCTGGATGCTGTTGGTGCTCCCGGGCTACAGCACAAGCACAGCATGAGTTCAGTTGTTGCTCTGCTCCACTTTAGCTGTGGACAGGACACATCTTCATCCAAGTCCTCTTTGCTTCTTTGGCATCGTCCATTAAGCAGGCTGTCAGTAAGCACAATCCCTGCGTGCTGTTCTTACTGGTTGGGGCTCCCGGCTCAGCATCGCAGTTGATGTCACCAAAGGATATAAACCCTTTGACTGGCCAGTTTATTTTAAAAACCGACAACAACAACAGCAAAACCAAAGCCAAATAAACCTGTATTACCTGGAATGGCTGACATAGTCACTCCTGGCATGGATGGTCTTGGTAAGCAACTATGGGTTGGTGCTCTTACTCTCACAGCTTTGCCAGTAGTTCTGGCAGAAAACAATGACATCCTGCTCTTGGGTGAAACATCCTTTGCTGGCACAGTTAGGTCAGGAAGATGTTCTTTCTTCATGTATCTAGACTTTTTTTGTTCCTCTCAGCAGGCTTTTAGTGATGAAACATAATGAAACCTTAAAGACATCATTCCCGAGGAGTCGAGGCCTTTGTCTACACAAGGAATTCGCAAGCTCTGCTATTGTTTCCTGAATTACTTTTTCTTGCCTGTTTTGCTTTGCAGGTAAATGGTGGATTTCCACTCACTCATGGAATTAAAATGTCTACTACTACCTCAACAAGCAAGGGTGTAGTGCAAATGACCCAGGTCAGTGATTCACTTTGAGGAGTTTTTTGTTGTTATAGAGCGCTGTTTGGTAGAGGAACCATTCACATGCCCTCGCCATGGCCATGCACTGCAAGGAACACACCCCTGGCTAGGGCTCTTTGAAGCACAGACTCCAGTGTGCAGTGCCATGGGCCTCCAACAGGAAGGCACTGCTCCTGGACTCTTGAAGAAGCAGGACAGCAAATGCTTAAACATCCCAGATCGCCCTAGGTGCTTACTGGTGCGTACCACAGGCAGGAACCATGTGGGGAGCCTGAGAAGGGCACAATAGATAGAAGGAGCCTAACTGCAAGTGTGCTAACTCCAGCCCTTCAACCTAAAGTCACGAGAAAATGTTGCTTTGATACTGAAAAAAGGTATTTCCAGCCATCTTCTGGAACCCAGGAGTGCCAAGAGCATATGACAAGACCTTTAGGTCTGGGGAAAGTCAGAATAAGGCAATGGCTACAAGGGTAAACACAGCCCATTGAGCAGTACTGTGTCTAGCTGAGCAGTGACCCAGTCAGTGCACTGGAAATAAGAGACATTTGAAGTATCCCATTTCAGATGCATAAACAGAAAAGATGACTGTTCTGTGGTATGCAGCTGTTGATGAATTGCAGAGAACCTTGGAGGCCAGGAACATTGGCTGGCCAGAGAAAAAACATAAATCTCTTATGATGAACCTTAAGTTTCTGGAAAGGCAGCCTTCAGAGGTCCTCACTAGGGGTGGGGAGATGGCCTCAATGATTCCAGGGCCCCTGCCCACACATGTCTGCTTGGGCTAACCAAAAAAAGAAAAAAAAAGGCAGCTACTAGAAAAGATACAGCTGCCATTTACATAGATGCAGGATGGTTTTGGCTGACTGCAAACTTCCTTGTAATGCCCCATCATTTAAACAGATTTCTGTGAAGCAAACAGTTATATGAGTCTTGCTGGGTTATAACTATAATATTTTATCTATATTCATTATAGTATGATAAATGGCTGTATTTAAACTGTCTGTATTTCTGCCAGGAAAGAGTTTGGCAAGATGAATTTTGCACTAATGTTTACAAAATTTTGGAATTAAAATAAGGAGTTATATGCAACCATCCATTGTGGGTCAGTATGAATACTGCTGAATAGATGAAAAATCATATTGTAAAAATGTTGTTACTGAGCCAGAATTTTTTTTTTTTCTTAAAACACAGAAAATATAGTTTAGCATGGTACCAATACTTGGCTAGAAACAAAAATAATTTGCTGTGATTTTAGAAAATATTTTACTGCTTTCATTCCTGGAGCCAAGTACTCAAAGGTTGGTCTGTGTCTGTGTGTGATAAGAGATTTCCTTGTCCTCACTGGCGAAGGCAAAATGGGGCTGGGTTGGCTTGGCCCAGGTCTAGCACAAGGAGCACCCTAGTGCTGTCTGAGAGCATTAATTTGTGAAAGGGACATGGTCTTTAACACATTTACATTTTTCTCCTCATAAAGAAAAAATGAAGAGGAAGCAATGGAATCAGTGTTAGACACAGGAGTTCATCTACCTGCATGAATGATGCTCCTGTAACAGGCAGAGTATAGCGAAAAGGTACTTTCCTTGCTCTCCCTTAGCAATGTAACAGCTTTCTGGGACAATGCTGTTTTGTAGCAGATTCAGTTCTACCACATAGCCCTGAAGATAAGAAGTTCCACCTAAACATGAGGAGGAACTTCTTTCCTGTGAAGGTGGCAGAGCCCTGGAAGAGGCTGCCCAGGGAGGTGGTGGAGTCTCCTTCTCTGGAGACATTCAAACCCCCTGGACACGTTCCTGTGGGACCTGCTCTGGCAGGGGGTTGGACTGGATGATCTCCGGAGGTCCCTTCCAACCCCATAGCATTCTGTGATATTACTTTATTTCATTGCTAATATATTTTTATAAGATAAAATCCTTTCTTTAGAATCCCCTATTCTTTTGCTCTGTGACTACGTGTAAAAGTAGCACTTTAAAATAAAGAGGAAAGGGTTGGGATGCTGACATGAATTAAAGATACATGCATCAGGAAATGCATGGTTGAAATTAACTGAGTTTCCCCTCCATTCCCTTCCCTGCTTTTCTCATCTTGGTTCCTGTGAAAGCAAGTTGTTCTTTGAAACACTGATTGCATTTCCCTGGCATCACGCCAATTAAGTATTCTCACAGAGTGATACTTAATTGAGCGCTCATGAGATATCCATGGAAAAGAGCAAGAAAATGTACATTTCCCATCACCTCTGGAACGCATGTCTGCTGTGCAGCCCATCATAAGGAGAATATGTCTTGGAGGCAGCTTCACATCTCCTGCTTTAGAGGCTTGCCCCATGGTCAGCCTGCTATAGGTCTCTTGTACCGGTGACTGCTGCGTTCAAACCCTTGTTCTGCTTCTCTGTTTCTCTGCTAGTCCATAATCCTTCTATCGGATCACCAGTCTCTTCCCACTGCCACCCAAACGCCCAGCAGTATCTCTATGGGCAGATCGGGCAGGAGCAGACCATTAAGCAATTGCCTCTTTTAATGTGAAACCAGACCCTTCCGTCAACAAACGTATTAGGAAGTAAAAGGAGATTTTCAAAGGGGGGGAAGAAACAGACTTTCATGTTGGCACATAGTGTCATTAAGTTTCCAAACTGTTTCAAGAGTGGTCAGTGCTGTGAGACTGGCCGAGGGTTGCTAAAAGGCATGCAGTAGTGACTGGGGACAACACTGTCAACAGTGAGCATCTGTCAGCATCGCACACACCAGAAGCAAGCACATCTTGGAGTTAATTCAAAAGCAGAAACACTCTTTTGGCTAGTTCACATGGCCATGTTCACATTTGCCCAGTGACAGGACAAGAGGAAATGGGCACAAATTTGACTATAAGAAGTTCCATCTAAACATGAGGAGGAACTTCTTCCCTGTGAGGGTGGCAGAGCCCTGGAAGAGGCTGCCCAGGGAGGTGGTGGAGTCTCCTTCTCTGGAGACATTCAAACCCCCAGGACACGTTCCTGTGGGACCTGCTCTGGGTGGACCTTCTTTGGCAGGGGGTTGGACTGGATGATCTCCAGGGGTCCCTTCCAACCCCGTATCGTTCTGTGATTCTATGTATGGGTAATCCTAGCTGCAAATTGTGTAACACAGGTCAGGCTTGAGGTTGGTGGGAGGAATACAGGAACACAGAGAACAACGCAAGGTTCATTACCAGATAATCTCCATGTTTAGCTTTAAAACCTCTCTTTCATGTCAGCCCCCATGGTGGAAAAGTAAAGGTCATTTTGACATGGTGTCAAAGGGAGGTGTTACATGAAATGCCATGCAATGTGTTCAGAGCATAACAGACATTTCTGCACTAAATTACCCTGACAGTATGGCCTGAAATACTCAAACAACCTGAGAAACCAAAGAAACCAGGGAAACCGTGGAGAGAAAATGGTAGAAGAAAGTAGAACAATATTCACCTCTAAAAATAAATACATGTATGCAGTATGATTCTTTAGCAGTGAGAGGCTTGGAAAACAGCCGGAGTTACACAGAGATGTCCATGGTACACTGACACCAGCACTGTTTTGCTCCACACAGCACCCAAAAGCCACTTGGCTCTAAAACTTGCGTTCCCACACCATTTATCCCAACGCGTCACTCTCCTCCAGTAGATCAGCGGTGGGGCAGTGTTCCACTCAGTTAAACCTCCACCCCATTTGAAATACTGATCTTTAGCATGGAAATACCACACCGTAGTAACTTACTACTGGTTGTATTAAAGTGGCTCTTTGGGGCCTCTGCCAGAGCAGAGCTCGTTTGTTTAAGGCGCTGGATAAACACACCAGAGCCGGTCCTTGCTGCAGGGAGCGCTGATCCGTGCTGACTCGGAGAGGACTAATGACTAAAGCTCTGCCCTGGTATTTCTCTCTTCCCTTTGCCTGCTGATGTCAAATACGTTTCAAAGAAAAGCTACTGCAAAAGAAAATAGATCATTCCAAGCGTCCTGCCGTATTGCAAAAAATCATAATAAAAATTGACCTGACACACTCCGCCTGTGAAAAACTTCCACGTGGGCTTGATTTCAAGCTTGAGTCCTGTTGATGCACTATGCACATACCAAGCACATAGTTTGTATTAATTGCTAGCTTTTTATAAATTTGGAAGATGTTAATTACAGCATAAAAATATTAAATTCTCCTTAAAGAGAATAGGTAAAGGGTTCACAGGTGGAACAATCATTACTCTTGACAGTGTTATATCCCAGACTGGTTTGCAGGAATAGCTCACTCTCGGAACGAGAGGCAGGTAGTTGTAAGAAATTTTTGTTATTTTTTGAACAGATTGATTCAATTAAGGTGAAAAAAATATTTTTCATTAACAGAAAAACAACGCAGCTGTTGTAGCTGAGTCATCACAAGATTGGTTTTACCCCCTTTTCCATGGGGTAATCTGGAGTACGGTGTCCTCACCTGGAAGGAAATAGTTACTAGTACGTGAAACGTAATCCTCACTGCATTTCAGAGACAGCTCTCACAGCAGATCTTTCATAGAACAGAATACTATTCTCAGCTGCGTTACTAACTGGAGAGAAACTGCAGCACCTACACTTGGATTTCAGGGGGTCCAAGTCCATAACTGGACTCTTACATCACTTTCATAACACAAATAAAGTTTAACATGCTAATACACATTCCCATTACATTTGTACGAGTTTTATTTTAATGATAATAATAGTTGGTTAAATGTAGCTCATGAAAAGAGGAAAAGTATAGTTTCAGAGTTTGGACTGCAGAATCTTAATTTCTCTGCCTTCAGGTCATCTCCCTCCCCCTCCCCCCCCCTTACACCTCTGAAAACACTGAACTAAAAGACAGACCCTGTGTAAAACTGATGAAACCGCCAGGCTTCCTGGGCGCCTTCAGTTCATTAGATGTGACAAGTTCAGCAAAGCATAGGGACCTTGACACTAAAAGTGTATCACTCCCTATTTTCTGTGAAATGTGACAGAGGTTGGGCTAAATAACTATTATTCTGCATTTCAGTGGTCATTCTGTACCCAAGTTTATTGAATTTCTACATACTTTCAGCAGAGACCTACACCGCTTGTGCAATCGGCTCATAGCAACAGCAAGAGAAGGAGCTGAGCCTGTTAGCAAGCACTTTAATAATTAACAGACCTCAGAAGTGGAGCCTTTTTTCTCCTTCTCCTGCTGCTGTCTGCTGTGAGCAACCCTGACAGCTTCTCAAGTTACTTTGGTTCTGCCCCGCAGTCAATGGTCAAGCTGGTGTGAGCAGCAAGATAGATTTTTTTTTGTCTGCTGTGCCCCCAGACCATCTCCATGGGAAAAAAGCATTTCAGGAAAAAAAAAAAAAAAAGAAAAAAAAAAAAAAAAGTTCAAAAAAAAAAAGTAAGAAGCAAACAGCTGTGGAGACAGCTGAACTACTGGGGTATTTTTAAAGGTTCAGAATGTGGAGTCTCTAAGAGGTTAATCACAGTCCTTGTTATTTTTTCCAGTGCAAATGCAAGATGCACGTTTAAGGTTATCTGCATAATCCTCCTCCTTGGGAGAGAGGGCTGACATTCACATTTTTAAAGTTGATTACTTAAACTATATTCAGATTTCTGAATAACGGAAGTTTTCTGGCATGCCAGTCCCCTCTTAGATTAATGCTGGAGAGGTGACTAATTTTACTATTCCATAACATTTAGTATGTGACCTGAAATGCAAATTTCAACCTTTATTTTGCAGATTTTTGTCTCTAGTCTTCTCAACAAGGAGATAAATAGCTATGTTCCTGTCTCTTTTCCCCAGAATGATCTGCCAGACTACTAAATGTATCAATATGCATCTACTGAGATCATCCAATCCTAAATTCTAGATACTGTAAATTATGTGGATAATTCTAGTCCAATGTACTTTAGGCAAGCCACCATTTTCTATTGATGTTCATTTCCACCTGTTAATGGAAAGGATCAAACAAAACAAGAATACTTTTTAACTCATTGTCTAGCACTTCCAAATATTGTGCCTCACAGGTCCTATATAATAATCAAGGACGTGGAAAGGAAGGTGGTTAAATGATTTACCATTTGCACCGTCCAGGCATGTATTCCATTGTCTACTGTGGCATTTATAATAGATTTTAAAACTATGATGAAAAAAATACTGATAAAAAAAAGACTATTGAATTTACATTCCAGATCTGTCTCACAAAAAATCAACACTTACGTTACACTGTTGTGATGTTGTGACATTCCAAAGGAGGGGCAGAACACACTTTCTATTGTTGTATATGCCATTGTTTCAAGGCGATTTAGGAGGCCGCCTTTGCTCCAACAGCAGGTTGGCATTCCACACTCTTTTTTTTCCTCATGATTCTTTAGCACACATACTCAAACCTCAAAACAAGGACCTGTTTTAACTGTCAGCCCTGTTGTCCCGCTTAAGTAAGGCGGTGCGATGCTTTTGGAATAAAAGTTCCGCAGGATCAGCATTTCTCTTATTTGTATTTGAGTTTCTCAACAGAACTGCTCATGTCTCAATGAGGTAAGGCTTTGGCCTTGTGAATGAAATACAATAACTGCCTCATTGGCGAGTGCCATGGAAGAGGCTCCAGCAAACTTTGCCACAACCACCGTTGTTATGTGCTACAGAGAGGTAAAACCACATATAACGTTTTTGCCGCTAACTGCAAATATGCCATGTAGATGGCAGTGTAAGGAAATGAAATTATTCTGTAGAGCTGTTTCAAAGTAAAGCCTGCTTTTTTAAACTTGTGCGTCCAGAATCACACCTGGTTTTGCTTATTGACCTGGAGGTAATTCAGCAATGTCAGTAATAATGAATGAAATGAAGTTGGAATGCAGGAAAGTACAAGATACAATAAAATGAAACAAAATTACTGTGTAGTACAAAATATTGTATTTTTAATGGAGGCGAATTTTCTGATTAGGAATCAACTTGCTCTTTGCATTTGCCTTTAGAGCCTCCTTGGAGCTCTGGAGAACCCTGCTGCCTCACTGCTGCACCAGTCACCCAGGGTATCTGCCCAGGGTCACGTCTGCCCAGCTCTTCTGCCACTGCTGAGCCAGGACAGATGATGACAACAACCTCCAGACCTTTCCTGGCACTCTCCCACCACGTCACCCCTGTTTTAAAAGTTGAATAGTGATGATAGGTTGTGTACTCAGGGCACCTTCTCACAAAGAAAACATCCTGCTTTTTCACTTCCACTCAACACTGTGATTTCCAAAGCCTTTCTGGAGGCACAGAGCAAACAGCAAGGTTTGGGTTTTTAGAGCAAACACTCAGTGAAAAGGAAGGATGTTATTCCAGTGACAATCCACTGCCAACCCAGCAGCTGGTATTAACCCCCAAAGCTTTTCAGAAAAAACTGTTCTGTTACATACTCTGTATGCCTACTAATTTTACCTCCACAGGTATTAGTGTAAAAGCACTTGCTCTGTTTCACTTTAGCTGCCCTCTAGGCCTGATGGCAGATTATGTCAAACGGGGGCTTTGAAGCACAGAAACAGGAATGCTTGTACTTGAGCGAGTACCTCTGAAGACCTCCTGCTTTGATTTTCTGTCCAAATGACTCTACTGATGTCTGACCAGTTTGCTCCTAGGTATGGAAGGCAATATAGGAAAGTAAAGAGTGCAAACAGATCTATTGAAGCAAATATCTAATCACGGAGGCATAAAAACAATATTTACACTTAAATTAGAGTTCAAAGGAAAACAATTATGAGCAATGCTAGTTTCTGTGCTTTGAAGCATAGAGTGATCATCAAGTAATGGCAAAAGCTGCCTCTCCCCAGCAGCCTGTTGTTCTGAGCAGCTGCATGGTGAAAGGAAAGAGATTTACTGAGAGACTGTAGCTGACTGATATGTCAGCTCTAAGCAAGGTGGAGAAGATCCTCCATCCATGTTTTATAAGATTGACTCCATCAGTCTTATAACCAGATGCAGCACTTCTTAAAGATCTGAAAACACTCCACCAATAGCTTGAGATTTCCACCTTACCTCCCTCACTGGCATATTAAATAGATCTTTATTTTGATGATCGATTCACTTCCCTTTTTTTCCTCCTCCTCTCCCTTTTCTATCCCTTCTCCTTGTCTCACTCTCACCCATTCTTTGACTTCAACTTTCCTTTCCCTCTTGTGGGAAAGCAAGACTTATACAATGAATATTACATTTAATTTGGGGGGTATGAGATTCACAGTTACCTTTACCTCATTAATCAATGAGCACTTATGTTTCCTGAGAATCAGAGCAGCAGAGAGAGGGAGCTATTTCCTGGACATTCATCCGAGGAATATTCAGGCTAAGTTCACTGGATGCTTTCCATCTGCCTGGAAAATTCTGGTACTGAGTGAAATCCAGCTTGTGTGGCAGAGCCAATCTTACCAGCTAAAGACTGAGGTGCCAGCAACTTTTGGGAAAATGATGTGAGAAACTGTCCACTACTAACTGTAGTACTTTATTTTTAAATACAAACTGTTGCAATCTAGCCTGGAGATCCACAGAGGTTGGATTATTACCCATGTTTGTCAGGTCCAGCCAACCCCTAGCCTGAAAGGAGAGGCTGTGTTTGTAAGCAGCACCGTTTCAGCTTCCAGGGAAAGCCATAGGTTCAAACATTGCCTGCAACTTTAGAGCAAAACGAAGAGCTGAGGACAGATACTCCTGGGAAAGCCTCGGTGTGCGCCGAACTCGGCACAGCGATGTCTGTTGTCCGTACAGCACACCGCATACAGAGCAGTTAGTGTCATAAGATAGTCACTGGCAGATCTGGATTTTATCTGGATTTTATATACAACTATTTCCAAAAATAATGACAAAAGGCTATCTCCCTTACTTTATAACTGATTGCACTAATTTGCACGAAGAACCTATGTAATATCTACTTTTGCTGTGGCTATATTTCCTTGTCTGCAGATTCAGCTATCTTCAAACTTGCACAGTTCTAAAGAGGGTGCATAATTTTTTCTCCTTTGTCAGGTACCAGATGTTGCTGCTGGTGGGAAAGACCTACGAGGATAATTTATTGTTCCAGCTAATATTCAAGTTTGTCACATACTGAATGTATTTTCACATGGATAACTTGCAGCCCTTTAAAATACCGTTTCTTGAAGATAAGTAGTCACACATACATATAACCTGCTGCAGCTGTAAGGCTGTCCTGGAGGAGGCAGCTGTGGATGGAGGTGCCTCCCTAGAAATCCTAGAAGATTGCTGCAGTGGAGGCAAAGGAGAGTTGAAGATAGGGCAAATGGTGAATTTAGAGAGGACCAAAGACCAGGACATATGTGAGCACTCCTGTACAAGAGATGGTCTTCAAGAATCTCCCCTTTGCATATATCACGCATATTTATAACCTTGCCTACCACTAATGAAAAAACTCTTTGTTTTTAACGCATGGGTTATATCCCTGAAAACATAGCAATTGGTCTGACAACACAACTGAAAGATACGTGTTCAGAAACTTTAGTCTCTGTTTCAGGCTTTGTCAACTTCTTTCTACTACTTCCACTTGTTACACAACCGCTAATTCTTTTCTCAGACTTTTCCAGATTATCTTGAACATAGTTCCATTTTTTTTTTATAAAACAGAACAAGCACTTGTTAATCCACTTAAGATAATTATCTCTTAACAGTGAAGAGTTCTTTCATTCCATGTTAGTCAGGATACAGCTATCACCTCATTATGCTGATTTAACACCATGGCTTAAGTGTCAAGACTGCTGATACTTTTTTACAAGTTGCTTTTAATTTTTCCCAAGGTTTAAATTTTTGGGATGATAGTTTTTGTATTTTCTATCTCCCCAGACTAAACTTTCCTGAAAATTTTCTGCAATTTTGCAGAATTAGAGGAGGAAAAACACATTCTTCCCCTGTTAAAAACTACCTTCTTTGTAGAGCTGTGAGTGGTCCTTTTTGAGGCATTCAAACAAAAAATGTCTTGCATGTGCCTTTTATAGTCCTTACAGGAAAAACAAAAAAGAAGTTTGCATATTGTCGGTTTGTCATATTGTCAAGAATTTCTCTACCAATTGATAATAAGCCATTTTTAGGGTAAGTAGGAATTTTTTTTTTTGTGTCCATTGGGGGCTGGAACAATGCTGGACACGTCAGAGTTATACAACGAAGATGACTTGACTATAGGAATCTCAAAATTATGAAAATAATGACATAGAGGAGTGCAAGAACAGAAAGCACTATATAATTTTATAGATTATTTGAAAAAGAAAAAAAAATCCACTTCAGCATCTACCAAAGGAACTGCAAGGAGTCAAGGCAGTGTAAATCAAACTTACCTCATGTGGTCACTAATTGTGATCCTTATTGACTGAGTATCTAATGGAAGTTATTTCAATTTAAGATGTGGAAAAATTTCCAAATGATGTTAAATACTCTGGAAGCTACACTTTGAACATATGCATGGCTGTCACATATTCCCTTGAAAAATCAGGTCTTCAGTGATCCTAACTAGGTGCCCAAAATAAAAAATTGTAACATGAATCTCTACATTTGCTTTTATATCTGCATAAAAAGCTGTCGCTAGCAACAACAATAACAACAACAACAACAATGTTTTACAAACTATTTGTGGCTGCTTTTTCAAAAAAGTAAAATGAGATGTTGAAATAATTCGAACCCTGCACTGAAAGGGAACTGACGTGCAGTAAGTAAGGCAGGGATTTTGGCCCTGCATAATGAAGGTGGCCAGAAAAGTGCTTTACTACTCCTTGAGTGAGCAACTTCTGTCCATATACTGGCAGGAACTCAGCGATGTATTTATTGACTGTATCACACTAGACGTGCACAAGCACACAAATCAGATTTTATAGTACCTCTAAGTCTGACATTGCCTAATTTAGGTGGGTTGGATTTTTCAATCTTGGCAATGCTGCTGTAACCTGATTTTTTGCATGGATTTTTGCATGTTCAAAGAAGAATGAAAAGAAAAAGAGGAAATGAAACAAAGAAAAAGAAAAGAAAAAATACAAAGGAAAACAAAAAAAGAAAAGGAAAAACAAATGTAAAAAGAAAGAGAAAAAGCTTTTTCAGTGACTAGAAACAGGTAATACAAACACAGAATCCTTTCTATACCAATAGCTTTAAAGTGTTGGAGGAGGGGTTTTGTCTATATTAATCCATTGAAAAGTCCTCTTTCAGAACATTATTCATCCCATTTATTTCACTGGTAAAGTTAGAGGTTCAGTGGATATGATGATATTCCGCGGGCAAGGAAGAGAAAGGGGTATTCAAAAAAGCATCCCTGGTTTCTATGGTTTCCTCAGCCAGGCAGAGGACAACTTGTAGCCATCTGGTTTTCAATTTAACCTTTGTGTATCACGAGACAAGTTTATCTTTAGACTGCCTGTTTGCGAAGCAGAAGGGAATTTCTATACTCTTTCAGAGATTTATAAGACTTAATTGCCTGCAGAAAAATAAACTCAGAGTGTTCCTTTGGATGGAAGTAGTGTTAGTGGCAGTTCTGCAACAGTTATTGCAACACTTTGGCAAACAGCTCATGTCAAAGCGAGGGCACAAGGCTAAGTAATTGCTCATGTATTTTTTTTCAAGCTTCCAACCTTCGTTTTACAAAGAAAAGGTAACTACAGGCACAACTTCTTCTAAAAACATAAAAATCCTTCACACTTCCCAAATTCCTATGAGTTGCTGAGGGACAGGGGAAGGTAAGCTGTCAGGGTATGCAAAAACTGATACCGTGTTAAGCCATGGTGATGCACTGGAAATAGTCCCCACGCCATTAGTAACAACATGCTTTATCCTGAACAAAGAAGATGGTATTATCTGCTAGAAATAATTTATGGAATTGACTTACATTTGCTTTGGCCAAGTTATGGCTGACTGAAAACAAAAAAATAGCAAACCACTCCTCAAATATGTTATATTTCTTGTTCAGAAATAATTGGGAAATAAAGCACAAGCAATTTATTTCTTTAACTGACAAGTGCCAATGATGTGACAATTTATTCAAAATGTAGTGACATTTTTTTTCTGCTATAATAGTATTTTAATGAATTGACAGTCACAATTAATCTAACTTACTTTGAATACTTTTGAGATCTCCACAAAGCTCTTTAGAAAGTAAAATTGAAGTTGTAGATTCAATGCAGGTACACTTTCCTTTTTCTATACATGAACACCCTCAAAGGAGACAGTTGATAAGTCAATGCTCAATCTCTCAAGTGCTTTGGATACTATCAGAATATGTAATTAAAAGAATAATTTGATAACATATGTCTTATAGTAATTAAAACTAGCACTGATGTTAGCCTTCCCAAACACTGGAGACCTTCAAATCAAGATACAGGTCTGAGGATTCACAGAAGGGTAGAGTCCCAAATATTTCTCAGGCTGGTCTAAAGGTTGGAGTCAAACTGGAAAGAACTTTGTAAAAGTAAAGTTCATTGAGACCAGCAGTAACATGATCAGCAATAACAGATCAACAGCCAATAATACCTGAATATGTACAGTGTTCTCACCTCATCTTGTCTTCTGAATAAATAAATGTGAATTGTCTATAACTGCGGATTTTGAGAGGTGGCTTTGAACACTGCAATCAGGATCACGCCAAATTATGGTGCAGCTGGTATTTGAGAAACATCACAGCACAGGAAGAAATTGTCTGTTAACCTCAACATTTCAGAAAAAAAATCTCCCTTCCCTTCAGATGGAAAGCATGCCTGCAGAACTGAGTGTGGAAGCAATTTGCTTCAAAGATTGTTTTCTTCAAAGCCTGTTACAGGGCTCAGAGCACACAGCACATCCATGCTGTCCACTGCAAAGTGGTGCCCTAGCGTACATCTATCTTAGCAGACAGAGTAGACCAGCAGGAGCAGATCTGAACAGTGTAACAGCTGATGTTGGGAACCTGGCATCCTCACCGTGCAGTTTTTAATATGCTACATTTGGGGAGAAGGCATTCCCCGCTCTCGGGGTGGCCTCAGAGGAGTCCCAAAGACCAAATGCCCACTTGCGATTGAGGCACGTCTTCTTACTTAGCTTCATCCAGAATGAATCCAGCTGATGTGCTCTAAGGCAACATCACAATGTGAACCGAAGTGCTGTAAAAGCAGGCTACCAGGAGATTCACATGGAGAGCACCTTCCTGATCCAAGCAAACAGACTCCTTTTTCTGTGTAATTACAGGTGTTCAGAGAATCACAGTGCACATCACTCCCTTGGCATTTTGGAAGGTCAGGTGTCACAACTGTAGCAGTAATACTGCTGGAAAGGGCTTTGTTTGAAGACAAAAATTATTTCTCAGCCACTGTTAGCCAAAAATGTAATAACACTCCTTCCTAAATATCACTATATTTTTATAGGAGTTTATTTTATAAACACCATAGTGTATAAAGTATGTAAAGTATATAAAGTATGTAACATATAAACATATAAAGTATGTAAACATAAAGTACGTTGCTGAAACACCAAAATAAACACGATGCATAGATTTACCTTTTCTTTGTCTGTTTAGTAAAACAAATAATGTATCATCCAGTCCCATTTGGTTACAGCAGAGCAGAGCGTTGCTGACTGACACTGTACAGCACAAAGACTTAGTTCTATGGAACTGATTTGTGTGCACATGTGCTAAAATATAAAGGCTCCAGTACTGCAGGCTGTGGTAAAATGCCGTAGGCTGGGTGCAAAGCCCCTGGTGGGGCGCTGGAAAACACGGAGGCCAAAAAGTCAAGTCGAAACTAGGTAATGGGCTCCCTCATTATCTCCTAAGATCAAAATCTGAGTTTTACTTCTGCTTTAGAAGAGGATATCATTACCACCAGACTGGGTTATTGGTACAATTCAAGATCAGCCAAAGGTCACATGTTGAAAACATCAGAATCGGCTTCTGTGGCACCTTAAATTTTTCTTGGAATTCACCCAGCCAGTCCCAAAGAAGGTTTAACATTGCTTGGGATATGAGATCATTACAGCCCAAGCTGGTGTGACAGCAGACCATAATAGTGATGTTTCTGAGAAAAAACAGATTGGGAAGAGGAGATTTATAATCCAAATAAGAGAGTGATAAAGGAGCTTGTTCTTCTTCTTCTTAATAAGCAGCACAGAATTTCCTGTACTTAACCAAATAAGTAAAGAGAATTCCATCTGGTAGATGGTGGTCTGCTTTGTCCATGTTATTCTAACAACAGTCAAATTAAATATTTGAAGTCAGAAACTTGTCTGAAGACTATCTGTAAAAAATATTATGCTTTATGTCTGTAATAGGGAATAGTGGGGCACAGTGTGTTGCAATAGTACTTGCTAAAACACTTTTTGAACACTTTGTTTTAAAACACTTGCTAAAACAACGGCCATGTGTAGACAGTTGTTATTTTTCCTGTGAGACAAAATAGAAACAGGTGTTCCTGCCAAAAAATTTAAAATACTTTTTCCTAATGTGTCTTAAACCTGTTCCACTTGTCTCCACTTTACTGAACTGACACTGAGAGCCACAAAAACATTTCTGCATCCCTGGATAGCATTCCTTCTGCTTGCTCTCATTTTTCAGTTCTTAGCTCTTCTTCACCTGTAAATAGCTAACCTATACTGAAAGAAGGTGTCTAACATTCAAATATATTACTACTCACTTTAGGAATACAGTGCAGCAAAACTTACCATCCCTGACAGTAGTAAAAATCCTGTGGATTGTCTCTGTGGAAAGGGCTGAGGTACGTGCCATTTACTAATTAGTCCATCTGGATGGAGGCTAAGCTGCAAGACTGAGATAGCGAGGAAAGTTTGCCTCTACCACGGCTTGTTCTGCAGGAGGAAATACGGGCTGCCTTCTCTTATTACTTTTTGGAAGAAAGAGTGGTCAGACACTGGAATAGGCTGCCCAGGGAGGTGGTTGAGTCACCATCCCTGAATGTGTGTAAGAGTCGTTTAGATGTGGTGTTGGGGGACATGGTGTAGGGGAGAACTTTGTAGAGTGGGGGTTGGTGGTTGGACTTGATGATCCCAAGGGTCTTTTCCAACCTGAATGATCCTATGATTCTAAGAAACAGGCTTTCAGCCTCCAAAACTAGCAATGTCAACCTCCTACCCCAAGGACCAAATCAAATACCAAAGAGCAGGCTGTATAAAGAATTTAAGTGTTGTGGTCTAAGTGACACCCCAGCTGTAGGTGGGTGTAGAGGGTTGCTGGCATACAGCTTCAGGCATGGTCACTGCATACTCCCAAACAAGCTCTGTCATCCAAATGGCAAAGCTGCTGGTAATTGCAGTGTATCTCAAAGTGTGAAGGGTTATCATATAGCTCATGTCTTTTGCCCTAATGTATACTGCATCTGTAAGGGGGGGGATATCATTACACTGTTAAAAAAGAAATCAGGTATTCTTGAAAGACTCATTAATAAAAAGGGAAAAAAAAAATCTTTGTAATCAAGTGGCAAAAGTAAATCTGGTACTTACTCTATTTCAGACCCTGAAAACCAGTTGAAAGAGGCATAGGATTTCTGTTTCATAAATTTATTCATAGAATAGTTATAATTATTTAGCATATCCATTTGGCTGTCCATGGACTGGATGTGGCTTTCTCTGAATTTGGTCTCAAATCTAACAGAATTCATGTATTTGTGGAGTTTATTACCCAGCATGGAGATTTTGTTCTCTGTCTTCGGGGGTTGATAGATTTTTTTGACAGTCCCATTGCAGGAAGGACCAGTAATCTTTTAATCTCTTTGTGTACTTCAGCCCCAAACATCAGCTCCAGTGCATGCCCAACTTTGGAAGATGCAGTCAACATTGGTATCTAGAGGTCTCATTCTGCCGGCCAGAGCTGGCATGTGGCAACAGCTTTGTCCTCTGGGTCACTGCTGCAACTTTCTTTCTTATCCAGGATAGTTTTAAAGAGTTCTGTAGTCTTCATTAATATTTTAACCTAGTTAGAGTGATGCAAGTGAAAAGGCAGACAAATTATTTATATTTTCACAGAGTCTGGGTCTATTAGCAAATATCGAGGGCTGAGGATCCAATACATGCTTTACTAGCAGGGAGACACACACCAGTTACAGCAGGCTTTATATCAGTTCCTTAATGCACACCAAAGATTTAAAATGAGATATTCAGTTTCTTAAGACTGTATCCCTCATATGTCAAGTATACAGCTAAGTGCTACTCAGAACAATTTTAACAATACCATTCCCACACTTATCAGGAAGTAACATGTGCCTTGTGTTACTTGAAGCCTGAAATGCTGAAAGCAAAAGTGGTCTGTCTTAAAAGAAAGAAAACAACCTTTTTCTCTGCAGATGGTCTGAGCAAATGGTGTCTGTCAGCTTCTCAGTAACAGAAACCAGATGTAGAACAGTCATCCAATCCTCTAAGTTTGCCCCCAATTTAGGCTGCAGAAATTGCATTAAAAGAAATTTCTGAAATTGTTTAAAAATGATGTCATTGCCATCCAAACACAGGTTATAACTCTTTATTACTGTTATTCCTGTAAATGCAATCATTCTTGGGTGGCTGTGTGGATGCATCAGACATAATAAAACACAGTAGAAACAGCTATTTTCCTGAAATACTTTAGCAGCTGTTACAAACTTAATGTCTTTTGAATGAAAGGATTAGGTCACGGAAAGAACTGAAACTGACTTTCCGGAGCTTTCTACGGCTTTGGGTCTTTGAAGAGAAGTTGAACCAACTACTGGCAACGGCATGTAGCATTTGCTTTGGGTAGGAGTGGTAACAAAAAAGATGGTTACTAATACTTGAAGCCCATTGGACAATGCCAAGATTTTCCCTATGAAAAACAAGGCTCAAAAAGAAAAATGTTAACAGACTGGACTTTCTGGGGAACTGCTCTTTGAAAAAATGTTTGACCGACTTTACCAGCTCCGTCTCTGCTGCTCTGTGAACAGAAAGCTACAGTCAGTTTTCAGTAAAGATGTGAGACATACAGCAGTTTAAAAAAAGCATTGGAAGCCAGTGAAAGGTATAGTAGAGCAGAGCTCTTTCATTGGCAGTTTGTAAATTCCCCATGGCCAAGGACCTGTAGCCTTAGGCAGAATCATAATCAGTCTGAGACAAATGTCTTTGGTGAAGACAGAGTGGACTCCAAAATCAGCCCTAAAATGGTTTGTTCCTGGTGGATAGGCAATTGTGGGAAAGACTAAGAAAAACAAAATTGCAGTAAAACATTAATTGCTATAGTTATACAGCTCATGAACTTCTGGAGTCTTTCAAGACACCCCTTTGATCTCTTGAAAACAGAGAACGTGCACGACACAAAGACCTTTGGTTACATTTCTGCACAGGAAAGGTGCTGATTGTGATTTTAAGGCACTTACACACTGTTATATCTGCCTGGGAAGACTTTAATGTGACTGAGAACCAGTAGCTGTTGATTCTGCAACAAAAATACCTTAAAACCTGAGATTAAATAAGTTCACCTATAAAATCTTTTGATCTGCTGGTCCCATTTTTCATTGAAGAGGATACAGGGGAACAGTGTGGAATGCTTTATCACTCATGGGCAACACTTCACACTTTTAATACATTTGTGTGCAATTAAGTTTTGTATATAAATTGAGTTTTATGAAATCCTAAAATATTCAGTATCAATAAAATGAACAGTATCTTTTTATTTATATCAATAAATAAAGCATGTGGTCATTCTGATGCAAAACACAATGTACATTTTAAGGAAAGGAGAACAAACTTACAGGAGCTTGGAGTCAGTCTTGGCTGTTTCCATTGGGCTGGACATCACTGCTTCTCTGTGGTAACTGTGTCTATAAAACCCCAGCCGGCCCCACTCCACTAATTTAGCATTTATACATAGTTTGCATGTCTGTAATGAAACCAAATGAATTAAGATATATTGAATTTCCCTCTAGAAACAGGATCTACTTAAAAAGTAAACACAAAAGTATAATCAATTTAACTTCTGTAGTATAACTGCTCCAATGCAGTTAGCCAGATATTGAATAGTAAAAAGTCTTCATCCTGCCAACCATTCTAAAGCTTCCTAATCACGATACCATGTCATAAGATAAATAATAAGGTCATATTCTCAGGTTTTGGGTATGTTTGAATATTTCCCATAGGCTGTATTGGTACCAGACCTATATGTACGTGAACTAGATCCTCCTTTCCCTCTGTGTCTTTAGTGAATCTAGATACATTCTGTTTATTTTATGTTACTGTTTTGTAAACGGTGAATTTTAATGCCTTCTAGCTTTCTTTGGTCTAAATGCTTAAGGCTGACTGGTTCCAAGAGATTTGCATAGCTTGAACACGCATTGTGGGCTGTATGAAAAGCACTCGATGACCCCCTAGAACCTGCGTCAAACTTCAGTCCGACTGGACAACTGTAACAGTCTCCCAGTGCCTGAAAAAACTGCAAATTTGTACAGCAGATAAAGGAATCTCATTGACCACTTTGTTTTCAAGCGTTTCTGAGGCAGAAGGTAGGACCTTCTTTCATTGCTGAAGTTTAAATTCAGATTACTTTTTTTACAAAGGGACACAGATGCTGCTTTAAGCAGTCTTAGCAGGCAACGCTGCAGTGAGGCACGATAAGGGATATAACTAACCTAATGTGACTTAAGGGAAAGCAATGAAAATTAAAATAATCTTCAAAGAGGGAGCGTCTAGCAGATTATGTCTGATGTTTATAGTTATAATACGGTTAACACGGTCAGTATTAGATAGGTCCTGGCTCCAGCCAGGTGGAAGAGAAGCAAAACAGAGTTTATCAGACTGTGTGGATTCAATGGCCTGGCACATTTGAGCCACAAAAGTATAAAGCCCTGCTGGACACTGGTGCACACACACCCTATTGCCATATAATCACGAAGAAGCAGAATCCATCACCATTTCTGGAGTGATAGGGGGTGGTGATTGTCTTAAGAACTGATTTTATTGGAGGCTGAAGGGAGCCTAACTGGGAATAAATGGGAGAAGCACCCAGTTGTGATTGGCCCAGATGCTCCATGCATCCTTGGCATAGACTACATCATGAGAGGACATTTTAAGGACCCAAAAGGATATCAATCAGTGGGGTTTTGGCATATCAGCTGTAGAGACTGAGGATGTTATGCAGTTGTCTACCTTGCCTGATCTTTCAGATGACCCTTCTGCTGTAGGACAGCTGAGGGTTAAAGAACAGCAGGTGCCAATCACTACTACAACAGTGTATTGACAATATTGCACCAACTGAGACTCCCCAATTCCCATCCATACCCAAATTCATCAGCTAGAGGGACAAGGAGTGATCAGCACAACTCACTTACCCCTTAGCAGCCCTATTTGGCCAGTGTGAAAATCAGACGGAGGCTGGAGATTAACAGTAGGCTGAATGAAGTGACTGAATGAAGTCACACCCCTACTGAACGCTGCCATGTCAGACGGGCTTGAACGTCAATATGAACTAGGGTCAAAGGCAGCCAAGTGGTATCCCACAACTGACATTGCTAACGCATTTTCCCCTATTCCTTTAGCAGTAGAGTGCAGGCCACAGTTTGCTTTCACTCAGAGAGATGTCCAGTACATCTGGAACTGAGTGGCCCAGGGGTGGAAACACGGCCCCACCATTTGCTGTGGACTGATCCAGACTAGACTGGGGAAGGGTGGAGCTCTGGAACACCTGCAATACGTTGGTGACATCATTGTGTGGGGTAATACAGCAGAATAATTTTTTAAGAAAGGTAAGAAAATAATTAGAATTCTTTAGAAAGCAGGTTATTTTGCAGTAAAAAGAGATAAGATCAGTGGAAGCAGAGCAACTGGCAGCACAGAGGTAAACCCATCTGGGCTGCTGAATTGCGGGAAGATATTGCTGACTGGCTAGGGAAACTAGTTGAAAAGGTACATCATGTAGATGCCCATGTACCCATAAGTTGGGCTACTGAGGAACATGAAAACAATCAACAAGTGGATCAGGCTGCTAAAATTTTCCAAATAAATTTGAATTGGGAACATAAGGGTGAACTATTTACAGCTCAGTGGGACCGTGACACTTCATGTCATCAAGGAAGGGATACAACATATAGATGGGCTCATGACCA
>VXAK01023812.1:121472-142474 GCA_013399435.1 Arenaria interpres | reverse complement strand
TTGATTCTAGTTTAAAGCCCTGTTTTTCTGATAGAAATCCAGCAAAATCGTATAAAGATACAAAAATATAAACAAAGGAGATTAGCTAGGAAGTCTAAGAAGGAGAATCTTGATGACTGCAACGGCAGCGCTCAAGATCACCTACCTTCTTAGAGTACCAACGTGTTTGTTAGCTGTTCAGCTGCCACATGGAAGAAATACTGGAATTAAATGACTGTTTTATGTTTCACTTGATACTGTCATGATCATTTTAGAGCATGCCAGCCAAAGTAGACTTCGAAGGTGGGCTTACTACTGATTTAAGGTGACCAGGGGATCTTTAAGTAGATCAGAGGCAGGAATCTCCCACTGTTGAGCGTGTACAGACATGTAATTGTAGATACGGAAGGAGTTTTAAGCTCCCTAGAGCATGTCTATGCACTTACAGGACTTTGTGTATAAAGTCAGGACAACTGTTTTTCTTGGTTTGTTCTTGAGGGTCTTAAGTGCCGAAAATCTCTATATTTCAAACTAAGATGATGTAAGATAGTCTGGATCCTGCTGTAAGTGGTAGAAAAGATGAAGCTAGTCACTTCATCTACAGTTGCCCTTGCCTTTTCATCTGTGATAAATCTGGAATATTGTTCACTGATTCTTCAACAAGCATTTCTGAATGACTGGAAGTGGCCACACTAGTGTTATCAGTATATCTATAGTAGCCTAATGTGTTGGAGATGAGGATTTTTTAACAGTGTTACCAGGACTTTAGTGATACAGGCAGGAATCAAGAAAAGGATTTTGTGTGCACAGAGACCAGATGACATACTTGTTTGAGACACAGCCATGTGGAGTTATTGTTAAACAGCATATTTAGATACCTCTTTCCTTTCCCTCTTTCCTCCCACTCCACATGCCAGGTAAGACTGTCAATTTAAGAACATCAGTATTATGGAAAAACCCTTCAAAAATAGCTGGATATTGAAGACAAAAAATGTGTTCTGAGAAAGCCATGAACCTCTGAGAAACAAATTGTTCTCTCTCTGTCTTTTGCTCTCTGTATGCATCTTATGAACACTTAAATTCTCTGTGTGAGTGTACCCTTGAATGTTTTGTCCTCTTTTCTTTAGAGGGAATTAAAGTTGAAATTGATTTTTTTTTTTGAGTTCCTAAAGTAAAGATAGTAAATGAACGTTGGCAGCATATAAACTTGTTTTCTTTAAAGTCTAGAGGCAAAATGTTTATAATAGAAATTATTTGGACTAAACAGCAATCTGAACTGTGCACGTTAGACCGAAGGAGTGATATCTGTTAAATATCTCTAACAGAACAATATTCCTTCAGCTCAATAAATCTTTCCATAGATGAGGATTGAAGAAGGGGTATAAAAGGTGATTAAAATTGAAATGTCTTTACAGATTTTGAGACATGAAATGCTATTAATGCAAGGAAGAAATATGCAAATTGATTAAAAAACAACAACAAAAGCATTGAGATGTATGATAAATTGTGACAAGGAGCACAACTGAAATGTAAAAATGCAATGAGTATTGTACCAAAAATGCACTGTTACTCTATAAAAAAACATTTTCATGTTTTCATGTTTCACGACAAGTGGAAAAGTGCCTGTTTTGTTATGTTTTCATGTTTTGTAATGTACAGCATGAGCTTTTTATAAAATCAATATATATGTCTGTATAATATCAAAGGATGAATATTATTTAGGAGGATTTTTATTTACTTTCATTTACAGTGTTTTTATATTACCTACATAGCTAAACCAGACTTTAGAGATCTGCAATGAACCAGCACCTTAGTTAAGGTGCTGGTGATGATCCAGAGCTGGTGCTGGTGCAGCTCTGGAAGCTGTAGAGAGCAATGAGGTCACCTCTCAGCCTCCCTTTCTCCAAACTAGACAAACCCAAAGTCCTCAGCTGCTCCTCATAGGACATGCCTTCCAGCCCTTTCACCAGTTTTGTTGCCCTCATCTGGACACGTTCAGGGACCTTTTCCCTTCTCAAATTGTGGGGCCCAAACCTGCACACATTATTTAAGGTGAAGCTGCACCAGTGCTGAATACGGTGGGATAATTACCTCTTTTGACCAGCTGTTTGTGCTGCATTCGATATGCCCCAGAATGCGGTTTCCCCTCTGGCTACTGGGGCACACTGCTGACTCAGATTGAGCCTGCTATTGACCAGCACCCACAGATCCCTTTCTGCAGGGCTGCTCTCCAGCCATTCCTCTCCCAGTTTATACTTGTGCCTGGCATTACTCCATCCTAGGTGCAGGATCTGGCATTTTGACTTGTTAAATTTCATCCCATTAATCATAGCCCAACATTTCAGTCTATTTAGATCCTTCTGCAAGGCGTCTTGTCCCTCAAGAGAGTCAACAGCACCTCCCATATTACCTCTGTATATGTTAGTGAGAGTAATATTGAAAAAGTGCATTCATTTTTGAGTCCTGCAGTGAAAAGAAATGGTTCAGAGAAAGAAAACGTTTAAGAGCTGGAAAATATATCTTATGATGGAAGACACAATGAGCTTACTGAAGAGAAAGTCAAGAGGTGATTTGAACTAGTCTGTGTGTCTCTTCTCAGGAAGAGAAGATATCCTTTGTAGAATAAAAGGTATTACAATATGCAATAGCTATAACTGCTGCTGGACAATATTGGGGAGAAAAATGTTGTTTACCTGCAACATTATCTAAGATAAGAAAAGTTCAGTAAATGATGTAAGATAGTTCCTCTGCTGAATAGTGCCACCCAAGTCTGGAGATTTTCCTAGCTGAATGCTTTAGAGCTCAAGTGATGCGGAAGCTGTTCAACAAAAAGATGATCTCTGCACCTGGGAATTCAGAAACTAAGCAGAAAACAAAAGAAAATAGATTTCACCAGTTAAAGCTAAAGATATGGGTTTGAATTAGAGAATTCTGATTGATGTAAGGTATACTGTGCTGGAGATAATACCAGGCATTCTAGATTTTCTTTAAAATCAATGAATTTCAGCTCAGAATAGGAATTGAATGAAAAAAAGTATATACAAACCTTTTCATTTTAGAAAACATCCGACACTGGCTGCTGAAAGAGACGAGCGATCAGACACGGAAGAAAAATGTTCTGATCATGTAGGCTGTCTAAATAAAGCACACACTTTTGAGCTCCTTTACTGAATCCTCCTTCACTGAATACAAGCAGAGCTCTGTTGTAACAAGTGGATCATCACTTCCAGATTTCTTCTATAATCTCTTAAACTGGGGTCATCATACACATAGCAAAAGAAAAGTATGTCTGACTTATTTCTGCAGCTTCAAAAAATCAAAAAAAAAAGTGTCTCTCCTAAGGTTTTTGTTTTTCTTGGCAGGTGGTAAAGCAGCAGTTTTTGAAAACTTCTGTTGGGCCTCTTTTCTTTTTGTTCTCATCTGTCCTGGTTTGAAGTAAAATAAAACAGAACCAATTTTCTGTTCTGTAATTTTACATTTTACATCTTCTAACTGTCTGAAATTAATGGCATATTGTGGAGAAAACTGCTCGTTCTCAGAATGATAAGACCAATGTTTGTGCTACATGCCAAGAAATGGTATGCAGAGAGACCCTTGCTTATACTTTTTGCTATTACAACCAAGGTCAGCCAATCTCGGTATTTGCCCCATTAGAGGGTCAGAAATGGAAAAGCATAGAGGGGTCATATCTGTGGGGAGGAGCGGACAGGACAGGTGACCCAGACCTGACCAACTGTGGTATTCCATCCCATGTGCCCCATGCTCAGTATAAAAGTTGAGGGATCAAAGGGTCAACTCTCTTTCTTTGATGTCCAACGTACGAAGAGGACTATGTCTGTTCATCTGCCTTTTGATCCCGATCCGTGTGTTCCTGACTCCAGAGCTGGAATCCAGTTCCCATTCTTTGCTGAGTCCAGTCTAGGACTTCCCCAGTGCCTGCTGGTGATGTGACTGTCATCCTGGGAGCTTGATACAGTTTTATATATATTGTATCTATTTCATTATTTTCTTCATTTTTATTTTAATATTAATTCTTCATTAAAGTAGTTTAGTTCATTCTAAACTTCTAAATCTCCTTACCTCTTCCACTCCTCTCTTTTGGACTTGGGGGGAAGGGCCATCTGTCAGTCTGGTTTCGGTAAATTCAGTGGAAACCAAGACATCATCACTGATTTTTTTAGTCTTTTCAGCAAAAGCAGAGTAGAATTGTTGCTCTTAACATGTTAGCAGGGGTGGGCACTCTTCACTTCACAGCCTGGTGGTTGGAAAGCTGTCCTTTGTCCGCTTGATGGGAGATGAAAGTTGAAGTAGCCATGGAATATCAGTGTCTGGCTTGTTTTACAGAAAATCACCTATGTTATAGAAAAAGTGGTAGACTATTCACTGAACCATCTCACCTTTGGAAGTGACAGCTGTAACTGAATTTTGTAGAAAGCCCTGTTCTGTTAGACTTATGGTTCAAACCCCTTGAGGGACTTTAATGGGAATCAGAACTCAAGTTTCATTTTAATAGGGTTTTTGTTTGACATGGATGCTGAGCTGTTTAAGCTTGTTGAGGATGAGACAGCCCTAGGCATAAGCAGAAGTGGGGGTCTAGGAAGCAGGGAACTATAACACCACTAACAATGGCAGGGTTGAAGTGCCTGCACAGGTAAGGGTTTTCGTCATGCTTCCTGGTTTAGGTTTAAAAATAAATTCCACTTGAGACACCAAATTACAGATTAGATGCTGCCATTATGGTTAGAGCAGGTAAAACACTGGGAGGTATGTTATAAAGAACACACAGCGGGAATAATCACATTAGATGATCAAATAGACATTTTTTCTTTTTCTCTCTGGATGTATAAAGTTTAATAGAAATTAGGAAATCCATGTAAGAATCTGCAAAAAGTCCTGGGAGGTGGCATATTTTAACTGATATGATGTACGGCTGAGAATAAAAAGAATGTATTTAACTTTTTCAGTGTGATAGAATTGCATATGTGCAGTCATTCACAAAACCTGAGTCATGTGCAAAACATCACTGAGGTGAAAATATTATTATTTTAAAACTCCACCATTTTACTTGTAGTTTCATCCAGCTAGACACTGAGCATTATCAAAACCATCCAATCTTATTCATTCTGTTACTTGTGTGGGCTTTATAGATCAAATGTCTATAAACACAGTCAGTTAGGGAGGACAATGAACCAGTTACTTGAGATCTCAAGATGCTGATTTCTTCCTAGAATATGCTGATTAACTGCAACCAACTTCCTAGCTACTAGCAAGGGTTCAGGATGCTGTTTTCATCCAGAACATCCGCAGTACCCTGTTGGATAGGACCACAACATGTGAAACCTCTGCACAAGCACAGATATAGAGAGTGGATCGAGAGCAACCCTGAAGAGAAGGACTTAGGAATGTTGGTTTATGAGAAGCTTAACATGACCCAGCAATGAGTGCTGGCAGCCCAGAAAGCCAACTGCATCCTGGGCTGCATCAAAAGAAGTGTGGCCATCAGGTCAAGGAAGGTAATTCTGCCCCTCTACTCCGCTCTCATGAGAGCCCACCTGGAGTACTGTGCCCAGCCTTGAAGTCCTCAACACGGGATGGACATGGACCTGTTGAAGTGAGTCCAGACGAAGGTCAAAAAGGTGATCAGGGGGCTCAACACCTCTCCTACAAGGACAGGCTGAGACATTTGGGGGTTGTTAAGCCTGGAGAAGAGGAGGCACCAGGGGGGCCTCATAGCAGCCTTCCAGTACTTAATGGGGGCCTACAGGAGAGATGGGGAGGGAGTTTTTATCAGGAAATGTAGTGATAGGATGAGGGGTAATGGTTTTAAACTGGATGAGGGTAGATTTTTCTTTACTGTGAGGGTGGTGAGACACTGGAACAGGTTGCCCAGAGAAGTTGTGGATGCCTCATCCCTGGAAGTGTTCAAGATCAGGTTGGATGGGGCTTTGAGCAACCTGGTCTAATGGGAGGTGTCCCTGCCCACGGCCGAGGGGTTGGAACTCGATGATCTTTAAGGCCCCTTCCAACTCTAGCCATCCTATGATTCTGTGATATCAGTATGACTTGACAAGAAACAAGTAATATAATTGCTTTCTAGTCATATAATTTATATTCAGGAAAACTGGAACCATGAAGTGCTGCTTTAATATGCTGCCAGATATTTACTGTCCAGGCACGAAGTATAGCATTTGCCCATATATTGTGTCATCAGAATCTATCCTGGCCATACTAGAATGGAAGGAAAAAACACCAGAAACTGGAAAGGGAGAAAACCTGAACTCTAGAACAGTGGGGATAATGGATATACTTTGAAGATGCTCCTAAGCCAGGTTCTCATTGTACTTAATATCTACGGTCATGGGTGCAATTTGTTTTCTTTTGTGACAGTACTTCCCATATGAATGTTACTGAAGGGAGAATCAGATTCATTTTGTACATCCCATGGAGTTCCTGTCCTAGCTCCTCAAATGGAGATCTGCAGTGACATGCAGAACATGTTTACATCTACACGTTTGGACAGTTGTGCTCCTGTTCCATCTGTGCTTTCAGACAGCTGGGTGCAAGCCATCAGCACATGTTATCATGGTGCTAATCCTAAAATAATAAACCAGTTAACATGGTTCTGTAGCTTTTGGACCAGAGCTGGCTTATATCCAGCCAGTTCAGACCTCAAGTGAACAAGCCATGGCATCTGCTTATGTGGATATGCTTGTACAATCACACAGGATTTTGTGCAGCTTTGCATTCCCAGGATGTACATATTTGATATTACCTTTGTTTTCTTTCCATCTGTTGTAGAATTTAGGGGGCAAAGGCAGGGCTGGCAAAAAGGTCTTTCACTAATACTGTGCTGACAGTATCTCAGCTAATCCTAAACTTTTTATTTTTATGCATTGTACTTGATGTTAAGTATGGTGCATTTTGTCTCAACAGAAGCTCTTTATCATTCTTTCTTTCTCTTAGTGGAGGAGAAGAAGGAGGAGGGAGATCAATAAGCCCTTGGTTATCTTGGATTGTCAATGAGCAGCATATTTCTAGCTCAAATTATTTCAATAGATGTTCTTCTTGGAGATGGCACTTGAATATGTGCACAAAAAGACTGCAGATTTCGTTTCTTTTTTCTTTTTAAAAATTGCCTGTTGGTAATGTTTCTTCAACTGAGGCTGATTGATAGAATTGGTGATGAATAAAAAGGCAGTTTAATCAAGGCACATAACACAGCTGCTTGCTTTCTTTCTCTCTACCGTGGATACAGAGTAGATTTTCTCAACCATCTCTAAACTCTGACCTCCTGTGAGAAATTATGGCTTTTGGCCTTGGGTGTCTTCTGATCAACAAGAGTTGTCATGACCTTGTGGATGTCGATGACCTTAAAGTGATTCTTAATATGGAAATAGAGGGCTTTTAAAAGGAGTAGAAGAGTAAAACTAAGCAGGCAACCAAATGACAGTACCGTATGTGAATTACAATCTACACACCCATATATGAAGGTAAACAGAGTCATCCCAGAAGCAGCAAAGTAGAAGAAAAGCCCTTGGGTGTTTATATTACTTGACCTCCTGTCCCAAATAGAAGGAAGGAAGGGAAAAGAGCAGTGAGATGATGCAGAGCTGTATTCCAGGGTGTTGTGACACTTGGCTGGGGCCTGAACCAGGACTGGGAAGGAAGCAGGTTGGACCAGATGTTGGGCTAGTGCAAATTCCCCAACGTTAGCTGTAGGAACCATTGGCACTGGGGCTCAATACATGAGCTGCAGTTTGATACCTAACACTGGGAAAGAGCTGTCACTCTAAGCCTTGCAGCAGAATGGAGCTCAGGTACAGGAGGAAAATTTTGGGTTTACTTGGCACTTGATAAGGAGAGAATCTGTGGGACACAGTAAGTAGGTTAATGAGTTTAATCGAGAATAAGCTAAAGGTGCTTGGTAAGCTTGAAGTGCTTGATAGTACAGTGGCCGGCAAAGACTATTTGCTAAATTAGTTATTTGTTTTGGTGAATGTCATATTTCTTAGCAAATTAATTGACACATATTTTCAGTACAGTATTTGTGAGGAATATGTTGTTTATTTGTCTAGATGCAGCCTACACTGGTCGACATTAACCTGTGCCTGATATACAGCAAAGCGTGCTACCTGCTGCCAGTGGGGGTTTCTGGTAGAACCTGAACATTTTAAAAATACAGAGCTTGCAGGCAGCAAAGCAAGGAGCAAATGACAAGGCTATTGGCTAGCTGACCAGCTAGTTCTGTTAGAAATAGTTCTGATTAGTTCTGTTAGAAAAAGAACAAGTTCATTCAAAACTGAACTGAATAAAAATTGCATTTATGCCTTATAGTAAGCAAAAGCTAAGCAGAATTATTTCAAAATAGATGGTAATGAACTTGAGATGACCAGAGAAGGGTGAATAGGACGGTGAAAGGTTAGGCCAGGCTTCTAAATGAAGACAGATTAAAGGGATTTAGATCATTTAATTCAGAGAGAACACTAAAGAGTGAGATCATAAAAGTAGTTAAAAACCATGATGGGATCAGCTGAGACTGGAAAATTCTTCTCCTTGGTTTAAGTTTATAATAAAAACTAGTGGACATTCAGTGAAATTGTTCTGTAGTAAATTTTGCATAAATAATTTTGAAAAAGGTTTGTCTTTGAATGAAATATATACTGAGTGTAATTCATTTCAATGAGAAAATTAATCAAAGAATTTTAATAGGATTTCAATGAAAAGAGAATGGATCTGTGAAGAAATTCAGCAAAGGCAGTTAAACCAAGATTAGTTCTTGAGCAGTTAAGCAAAAGTGGGTGGCAGGACAAAGCCTTCTGAATTATGATGGTTATGCATAATAAAAAGAAATCTCTAATAAAAGCAGATGATTGGTCATACTCAGTATTTTCCTTTCATCGAAAATGGAATACATATTCCCAGGTGTTGGCAGAATAGTTAATGAGACACTGAGTTTTTGTTTTTTTTCTCTCTCCCTCTCTGTAGTTAAATGTAAGTACACAGAGTATTGCCTTGGAATTTCATAATTTTCTAGTGTGAACTAGACTAGAGATTTCATTCCAAAGACAAGAAGTGTCAATAAAACTACAGAGGGACACAGAAGCTCCCCCTGTATGATCACAATTAGTGTGAATGCCCTTATAGTCAGAGACCTGCTGCATTGGGTTGCCAGCATTAAATACATATTTTACTTATTTTTTGTGAAATATACACAATGCAAGACCTAGATTGGTTTTTGTTCAGATATAAAGCTGTTGAGAGTGTACAATTTGAACAAAAATGGTTTTAGGCGAATGAATATACCAAAGTACCATCAGAATGGGGTTCCTTCTAGAAATCCAAAGAATGTGCATTTCCAGGTGTTGAAAGGTTTTGAGTAGTGACAGAGCTAGGAGGAACAGAGGCAAAACTTGAAAGAAAGGTCACTACTAATTTCAAATTAGTATTTCAAACTTCACAAGAAAGTTGTCTGTGGATAACGAAAGTGAAAGGGCTCTGAGTGCAAATTTTCTGGTTTGAATTGCGCTACCTTTGAGACAGAGTTCATGAAGTAAATTGTCAAACGACAATCTTTTAACCTCATCTTTGCAACACTGATCAACTAACTGCTATTATAGAGTTTATAAATAATGTATAAGAAACACTCTGGTCAAAAGCAAAGATATGAAATACCTGCAGCAAACCTTTAAAGGTAAGAAAGCAATCCTATTCAAATGGTCTTGTTATTTTACAGTAAAGTTCCCCAAACTGCAGATCCTTTAAGATCTACAAATTAAAGGATATCAGTAACATTTATGATGCATGACTTTTACTATAAAAGAAATAGCCTTTTTACAAAGGTGGGCCAGATTTCTAGAGTGTTTGCAATTTCTCAGTACCATTATATTCTTTGGTAGGTGAGATTGATCAATAACATGTAGGATACAGCCTCAGACTCTGTGATTGGAGTTGCAATCCTAATATCAGCTCTTACCATGGAGCCCCAGTTAGCCCAATTTTCAGATGAAGAAACCCAGTAAGATGAACTATAGGGTTCACAGGGTCTTTTTGTAACACTTTTTACATTGGTGTTACTGGACAAAAGGTTCAGCCAGGCACAAGCAGTTTATTGAAGTGTTGGGTCCCATACGCCTATTAAAGTTTAGTTTGTATGCAGACATTGACTGTGTCTCTACTGGGACTTTGAAAGAGTTGAAGAGCTGGGCATCTGCTTGTCATTTGTGCCCTGCAAATGGTGTGTGCATGGTTTTTCCCTTCCACAAGTGAGCGATTTGGATAATCTTTTCCCTACACCTTTTTTTCTCTCCTTGTGCAGAAACATATTCAAAGAGGATATTTCACAGATTTTATTTATTTATGATGTTTCAGTGTTATCCCCTGTTAAGATAACCTTGTTGTTGGTTTCACAAGCCTGTAGTAGGTACCTTGAATTATAGTACAAATGAAACAACACATGCTGTGTTTGACAGAAGCCTTCACAATGCAAACAGGGAGATTTTTTTTCCCCTCACAGAAAATTAATTTTGAAGTCTATATGAAAACTTTTCCATGAAGTTGAGTTATTAATTTTGAATGTGAATTTTCCCCGATGTAATTCTTTGGAATTTATAACATTCACTGAAAATTCATTTTTTAACTTGGTTTGGAGGGAGTTCAAACCCACACTCCTTAGTTCTGTTATTTCTGATATTATTGCAGAGCTGGAGCTAGGAGAAGGCAGTAGGTACATATTTCATATGTTTTTTTATCATAGCTTGAGAAAACCTGAAAGCTGATGTCAGAGAAGACAGAAGTAAAACAGTAGTCAGGTTAACACACTACCTCACCCTAAGGCATTCCAATTAAGGAAAGTTACTGTCCCCATTATGAAAGTCATTGCCAATGAGTGTTGCTGGACTTAAATGTGTTCACTGGGAGACATCCTGATTAAGCAGATCTCCTGAGTGTGTATCCTAATTAAATAGTGCATCTAATAATAGACGTTGCAACAGGTCACTGGCTGGGTGACAGGATATTCCTGCTGGGCAGGAATCTTGAAATTTGGTTTATTCATTTATTATGAGCCACTGAGCACAAGAGAAAACACATAAATCACCCTATATAATGTATTCTGAATTTATCAGAAAATGTTTCTTTTACTTTATTTGGTTTAATGCATTCACAGAACTTTATAAAGAAATTACAGAGAAGCTTCCAAATTTGTGATTAATAATGTCATAGATTAATAATAACAAATTTACTCAAGGAAATGGACACAAATTGGTGAATCAACAATAATAGACATGGTTATCAATAGATAGGTAGGATACTACATGTTTGAAATGATGAATAGGTGACGTGTATCAGGTTCTAAAATCTTGCTTTCATATATTTATAGAACCACAAAGTAAAATTTCAGTAAAGAAAAAATATTGAACATTCAGAGCAAGATATAAGGAAAACTCTACATTCTGCAGCTTTCACTGGGTGTCACAACTGTCTGTTACTGCCAGCTCCTGAGCGGCAAGGGAGAGGATGAACCAGATGCTGCCAGGAGGCAGGAGAAACACCAGCCCTGGTGGGCTGGGGAGAGGTTGCTGAGGAACCGGCGGGGATTGTGCTGGGTTCCCTGTCCCTTCCTATGCTGCTGTGTAGGCTGAAATCAAACCTGACATCAAAGACCTGTTCATGGGGGAGAGTTGTTTAAAAAACTCTCTTTGTATACCGCCTTACCTGATTGCTTTGAATTTTCTCTCTATAAAAATTTTATGATCATAGATTAAATTCCAATGAGCCTGACCTTTTGCAGTCTGAGAGACTTACAGTCTTTACTTGTAACACTGTTATATGGACAACTTCTTGATACATCCACTCAAGGCTCTGCCTCATGAGGTAGGAAAGAGGGATGTCTTTTCACATTCCCAGAGCTCATACTTAGAACAGTTGTCTGGAAAACAAGCATGTGGAAACAGGAGGAAAGAGGGAAGACATAAATTGTAAAAGAATTTCAAAGGCAGAGTGGTAATGGAAATTTTAAAAAAAAAAAGTAAAATTGAAATATAGATCTTCTTTGAAGTTAAAAACCCCCACAGTGCAACAAAAGTGAATGATGAGTAGTAGATTTAAAAAAAAAAAAAAAAGGCCCAACAGTAAGCATATATCTTGTGAGGATTAGAAATTACTAACATTAAAGACTCCTAACTGTAAAGTGCATGTTTGCAAATGAAATCCCCTAGCTTCTGCTAGAGCTGCTTGCCATTGTTTGCAAAGTTGGAGAAACAGCACGGTTTCCCTATTCAATATGGCTAAATCGTCTTTTAGAATTCCAGACGTCTCTGTTCCTTGTGCTACTTGTGCTTTTGATATTTTTGGCATGTTCAGAAAACTATAAAATTATTCTCTTTTGATATATTTTTCCTCAATACTAATTTTCAGGTTTTAAGGAGCATACCTAGATATCTCAAATCTTCTTTTTGTTATAAAGAAGTCTTTTCAGAGTGTTACTTAAGGATATATAATAAAAAGGAAGTTTCCAAATTGTAACATATTCAATAACCAGTTGTGAAAGGGAGACTGAGATCTAATAATCAAGAGGACAAGAATGTTTTGTACCTTATATACAGTCTCAACAGTTATGTAATAGCATGTTTAATTTTTACCATGTTGTCATCCTGCATGTGCTATACTTCTCAAGATCCCACTTAATCTCTTTTATGTGGATTTATGGGCCTGTATCGAGAATTGTCTCTTGCAATATTGATATCAAATATTCTGGCCCTTGAGAGTTCAAGTAGAATCCTTTCATGAACTGAAGAAGCATTGTTAACTTCTAGAATTCTCATCTTACTGTTCAGAAAAAAACATTCAGAAATTAAGAGTTTTAAAAATCATATGTGTTATCAGACATTGTCTATTGTCATTTCTCCCCTCCCGGTATTCAGGTGGTAAGGAAGATCAAGAAGCAGTATTGTAAGCAGGAGAATTGTCAAAGCTGGCCCTCATAACTGCATGTGCGGCTTTAAATATAAACACTGTATTTTTCACCTTTCTTGTCACGTATACATGAGAGCAAATAATTGTATGTAAACAACTGTAGATGAAGAAAAACTGGTCTTACAGAAACATTATGTATATTTGTCTAACATACGAGGTGCCTTTGTGTCTCTAGCAAAGTTGCTCAGTCTTGCTGCTTCTGTGATTATTTTTATGAAACTATTTCACCCTTTATGACATCCTCTTCATGCAATTATTCTTGACATTCAACTTAATCTATTACTTAATCCATTATGTGTTGGCCCATTCAGCATACCGTGTACAGTTCCTCACTCTAATTCTAGACCACTGAAATAACCACACCCATTGTGATTCTTATTAAGGCCACTGGAGAATTTAAGGTAATTAACCTAAACTCTCACATTTGGAAAATACTTAATTTTTCTTGTTTTTAAAAAGAAAATCACTCAGAACCCAAACTGAAATTTCAGAGTCAATTGAGGGTCAGATATGGTCCTGTTTTAAAGACTGATTTAGATGCAGAATCCAGTCTAAGATTCAGATTCTAAGGCCCAGATTCTTTGCACCTCATTTTAGGTATCCTTACCTATCTATGTGTGTGAGAGAGAGAAAATTGTTGAGATTTTGAGTGGGTTGAGATGCCTGTGGACAAAGTCTGATCATTTTTATATGGACAATGAAGAGAGAAGAATAATAAGGGTCTCAGTGTAGACTTCTATTTTGTTACATACTTTAAGTTAGACTGGATAGTCTTTGGGACTCAGAAACAAATAAGCATTTAGTCTGCATCATTTCAAAGGAATAAAAGAGAAGTGAAAAAATCAAGACTAAAGTACAAGGACATCTGATGGGCAAATTTTCATGTTTTATTGTCTTGAGAACATGAGTAAACAAATTGCCCAGCATTTAGTGAAATATACCATATACGTAATCGAAAATCATTTTTCAGTTCTGTTAGTTACTCAGTTGAGCTACGAATGTCTATGTGGCACTTGAAATGCTGGTAGATAGACTAATTGCTCATTCTGTTCACTTACTGTTGAGTTTCATTCCTACTAATTAGTTGAGTTATACACATTCAGCTCTTATGAACTAAAATTTTCATGCTGTTGATATTTTTGTTCTTTCATAGACGTATTCATATGTAGCCTATTGTACTGTTGTTTTACTAAAGCTAGGCAGGAAAGGTATTGCATTTTAGTTATTTCTTTTAGTTTACAGGGTAAACTGAACTTTTCTTTTAAATTTTCTTTTACAAGGTAAGGTAAAGAACGCTAATTTTAATGTCCAAGGACTTCCTTTTTTAGCCGACATAAAAGTGAATTTCCTCATTGTCCTGATGGACCTATGCATCATATACTATACTACATATGGTGGGAAACAGGGTGAAGCTTGCACTGTAGATATAGGTTTGATCCTCTGCTGAGAACCACATTCTACATGAAAATGAATAAAAAAATGCAGTTGAAAAGGTATGGTTAAAGTCTATTAAAATATTATGTTCTAGAAACATGAGTCTGTGGGTGTAGTGAGCAATTAGGCTGAGAAAATTCAAAGGATAGGATATAGTAGAACTTTTATCATCCTTTTAACCTGCAGAGATAAGCAGAAAATCTTCTCATGTGCTTGTCTTTTTTTCCCTAAAAGGACAGAATTTTGTGCTAAGTACAGAAGAACATGCTGTGGTTCACAATGTGGTGAGGCATTCCCTGAAATGCTCTTAATTTAAGTGCTACTGTTTTGAGAATCAACAGAACATCTTTATTAGAGTATCTAAAGTAGCCAAATTAAATTTAAATCTTTGATCAACTCATCTTTAATCTGATCATTTCTCTAATAGAAAATCTAACATTTAATTATAGAGTCTTAAGATTAAAGTATTGAGTACCAGAGCGTTCTACTGATCTTTTCTGTGCAGCTTTGAAGAATGGAAATCTTGCTTCTTTTGTAACTGTCATCAGAGAACTTTTGTTAGCTTCCTTGTCTCCATAAAGCAGGCAATTTGTCCATGAATCTTCTTTATGCACAAAAATTAGCTTCCTTTTCTCAACTTTTTGACCCTATGAATGACTTTATAGACTGAAAATACAGCTGGAATTCAGTAATGACAATTTTTAAATGGCAGAGGTTAGGAGTGACTAGAATAAATTATTCATTATCAAAAAATTCTCAGTAAAGTATTTTAAAGTAGTAATAAAGAAAAAGAGGTGTGGAGAGGGTTGCAATTTCTTTGCGGATGGACATTAATTTTCATCTGTGCAGAGAAAAATGTTGCAATACATGAGTGCTGTTAAGCACAGAAATGTCACACCAAGTTACGTTCCACTAGAGGAAAAGGGCACAACCACCTTTCCCTGCTCCTTGGTGGCCTGAACATGTATCCTCTTTCAGCTGTTACTGGGCCAGCTAGGAGGGTTATAAGCCCAGCTCCTTGGGTCACTCTTCCCCTTCATCCTCTCATGCAACAAGCTCAGCTGCTCATGGTATTGTGTCCTGATCATAGTGAACTCAGATTGTGCTGTGCTAGTGCAAGGAACGTAAATAGTAGTTTACTATTACCTGAGTTGTGTCTATAGAAGCTTTCATAGCTTGGATCATGCATTTGGGTTGGGTTATTATTGTGCCTCTGCTTAAACATCTGCGCTGGCAGTGTACGTGCAGGGGATGCCCGCGGGGATGACTGCAGATGGTGATCCCCTCCACTGGAGCAGAGCAGGCTGTGTGGCTGCTGCCATGGTGTTGTGGTGCTTCTGGCTCCCTGGAATATAGATTTGGATTTCTTTGGGTTACTTGCCTCCCCCTGGATAGGTACATGCTTTCAACATTCTTCTTGTCTTACTACATTTCACATGTTTCTGACATTGAAATGTGTGGCCAATGGTATGAAGATAATCACTAGAGAAATTGAAGCTGTGGACAGAAGAGATATGTCTAAGCTACTTTGGTATAAGTCAGTGTCATTTTCATTAATATTTTAATGAGACCTTGCTGTTATGAATGACAATAATATTAAGGAATGTTGTGTTATGTAGCATTTCTGGTGGGACTTTCTTTACACTTACTTCTTTCCACCTGAGCCATGTCACTTTACGAGTTTCTAAATCCCAACTAGGAAAGAAGAGTAGAAGGTAGGTTTTTATCAGTTGTAGTGTTGGTTATGTCTAATGTTTTTTCTCTCCCCTTCCTTCTCCCACTTTCTGCTTTAGAACTACCAGTTCCCCATGGTGTGTGCTGTCTGTTAATAGGTGTTGAAAGAATGAAGTAGGCTCTAGAGATGAGTTCAGATACTAATTTAGAGAGTAGCATGAACTTTTTTAGTCCAATTTTTGAATTTTATATTTTCCACACCTCCTGCACATTCTAGAATGATTGGGACAGGAAGGACTACAAGAAGTGATTTAGTCCATCTCATACATAGGAAGATTGACAAGACCTATAACATTTCAAGGTAGATTTTTGTTTATACTCTTAGATACCTCCAACGACAGACATGACAGAGCCTGTCACAGACCCAAACACTCTGCTTGAGTGTTTTAGCTGCCCTGTTTCTATGGCTGCTATTCCTATTTCTAACCCAAATCTTTCTTGTTGGAATTTAATCTCATTACTCTGTGTTCTTTATACTATGGGTGTAGAGAACCTATCCATGTCTTTTGTGTAAGATATTTCATATAACATTGCATTTTCTCTGTTACTTATTTTTGTGAATTAGCAGTTAGGTGTAAGCTTTTTAAGTATAACTAATTTGACTGGAGGATTATTGACTTAAATGTGAGAAGAAAAGAGCAGTAGACAAGATATCTGCTAAAACCAGGAGACTTACATGGCCATTTAATGATAAGAAATGCCAGTGAATACCTAAGATACTGCTGTCTGCCAGAAGCCTGTATGATAACAAATGCTATTAAGAGTATCTTGCACTTCACCCAAGTAATTTTCTGGGAACAGGGGAGAATCAGTACAAATATACAGTCATCAAGGGACAGAGAATTTGGACTTTGTTGTTGTTGTTGTTGTTTCTGTGGTTATTACGACAGCTAAATATGTGGATCCAATAAGTAGCCAAAGTTAAGAAAGCAACACAGTTTTGATCTCCACATTTAATAATAAATGAGCATACATATATTTGGTTATTGTTGAGATGTTGCTAAAAAACCTGTTCTACTACCACGCTCACCGAGTTCTCTTTCATTATCTATTCCCAATGGGGAAAAAAAAAAAGGTATTTTTACCAAAATTAATATGAAAAATTTGTTGTTTCTGAAGTGCTTGAGATTTTTAGCACTAGTGATGCACAAACTACTTTGTAGTGTGTTGAAAACTACCAGTAATAGAATTTCTCTGCATTGCTCCTCGGTTGTTCATAGGCTGTAGAAAGCGTGGGTGCAGCCATTTACCCTGCCAGCATCTTGAAGAGACTTTAAAGAAAGAGCAATTGGTAGCACAGAGCAGATTCAATGTAGATTCCAAGAAGTGCCTTCACTTGCAGTCATGATTCTAAAACACACTTGGTAACTCTTCTCATCACAGCTTGGCATGCATAGTGGAGCTTCTGTTATCTGGAAGGAATAAAAGTAACTACTTTATTTTAAAGTCTGAGGAAGGGATAGTTTCTGCCACATTTGCTCTGGATGTGAGATTTTACAGGTAGCACCATGACTCTTACAGATGTGTTTGAAGAAAAAAAAATCAATGATTGAATTGTATCATTAGCAAAGCTCCTTTTTTTTGATAGGGAATTCTGCAGCCCTTCTGTTCCGCAGAGCTGTTGTGAAGCTGAAAGGCTGTTCATTAAGGATCATTGGTCCATTTGTATATCATGGATTAGTAAACCTACAAACTGCTGTAATTTTTTAGCTCTGCCATGCAGTTTCACAGTAGTTTTCCTGTGAAAGGCTGAAAATAGTTTGTAGAAATATTTCTTGTGCTATTTCTGGATTTTCTGCTGATGTGACATACTGCTTTGATGTCCCTTGCTACATAACAACATAATGTCATCTGCAATGACTTCACAGTGCAGAGAAAATATGGAGGTTTGCAATTGTTTACCTGCTGTGCATATTTGATGGAAAGTTTGCACGGGCGTAATTCATTCTGTTTGTCATGGCTCCCATTAATCTGAGATGCACTCTGCAGCTGTGCTGGAAACACTTCAAACAAGGGAGAGTCAGACGTCTGTATTTTCAAATGAAAGAATGAATTTCTGCTAATAGTATAATACTAAAAAGTTCTGTAACCTTCATTAGCACATTTTCAGCATGCATTTTATGGAGAGAGGAATAAATAAAATATCCTGAACAGATTTGCAAACCCATCACTGATTATGATACCTTTGTGGGTGCTCTCACCTTGGGAAAGGTGAAAAAGCCAGTATCTATTAACAATGTGGGAATCTTTTTGCTATGCAGCTCCATTTTAATACAGTGCTGACAAATGTATTCAACATATTTTCATGCTGTCCTATATTTAGTGATTCTCTGTAGTATTTGCAGCCAGTAGCTGTGTGCCTTTAGATATGCTATGCAGAACAGAAAGGAAAATATGAGTAGGGAAGAAAACATTCTTTTAAAATAGAATTTGTTAGTGGAACCAAAACAATCCTGTGCTGGTATTTGGAGCAAATAAAGTAATGTGACACAGGAAGATTGTTTTCTTCTCTCTTGTGCATTTGCCTTTTTAATTAAAGTAAGTTAACAACTAAGTACTATTTAAAGCTTTTCTGCACGTGCCACCGGGCTTTCAGTGTCATGATGAACCATCACGTATTGAAACATTTCTATGTCTGACAGGCTTTGCTGTTTTGCGATAGTCTTGATTCAGCAAATACGAGATAGGAAGTTGAGCAGTAGGGTACCATTAAAATACAAACCAACTTGTTTCAGGGGCATAATGTTACCTTAATGACATGAACAGCTGGAAGAATGGTTTTGCATTCAAAGTATGAAATGTAAGTAGTCCCTCAGTTCTCCTGTCAATCCAGACTTGCACCTTCACAGACCTCGTGGGATTCAACTGTTTGTGAAGAGTGTGTCCTCCAAATAACGAGTAAAACTCCAGTGATTTCAAGAATCAGTATGTTTTATTAGTCTATTAGGAATAGAGATGTCACAGCTCTTAAGGAATGACAAACATGGTGTTGACACTGCCCACATCTTTTTCTTTAGGTACAACTCAATGGTGTTAAAAGAACAAATGAGTAAAAACTTGAGATATGTATGGACAATTTTCTAGCAGTCTTAATTAATGATATCCCACAACAGACAATCTGCTTGTAGATCAGTAGATAAATTGTGCCTTTATGATTCAGAAATGTAAGAGTATGTGGGTATGTTAAAATAAGATATTCTCTGTGCTCAGTATTGGGCACTTTAATTAATATCCCCATTATATGACACATGTACAGCAGGACCTGGGTTTACGTCTTTGACAGCACTCCCATGGAATGATTTAGTTTAATTACCATCATCTGTGTAATCAGTGGGAGTTTTATGTAAATAGGAGAGACAGTGAGATGGACACATAACAGAGTGAGGAAAAAATGTAGGTTTTTTAATGAATGATGAGATTAAGCTTGAATTGCTATGTTTGCATTCCTTCTGCATTTGCTTTCAGAAGTGCTGCACTGGATGGCATGAGTATCCATGTGGGGACCTCAAGCCAATCGCTAGAATAAATATTGTGATCAAAATAGATGTGCATGTTGGGTATGTTAGCCTATAATGAGGCCCATAAATTACATGACAGAATACCCTGAAAAAAAACCCAGAGATGGCTTTGTATCTTCCTTGCATGAGTAGTGTCATGGCCTCCTATTTTCTGTGACTTTGACTCAGCTGGTTAAGCAAGGCAGAAACTTCACTGTTTTTCATTACATGGCGCAGATGTTCAAAGGACCACACAATCTCCTGTTAAAAATTACACGTGCTTCCAGAACTCTTAAAAAATTAACTAAAGCTGATAAATAAACATGGCCACTCCCAATCACACACTTTCAGATCAGACATGCATAGAAAGAAGCAGATGCATACAGCTGCTGTATTTACTGAGTCTGATTAAAAATGCATCAGGAGGCAGTCCTTCCTGGAAATTTTCTGAGAATGGTTCCATCACAAGATGCCTGTTTGTTTAGCTCAAATGTTTCAGAATAATTTGGTCTTAAAAACTTTTCAATTAATTTTATGGATTTGTGTCTCACCTCTTGTTGGACTTTACCATTGTAAACTTTCAGGCTTTATAATTTGTGAGTTTGGGGAGGATTCAGTAACTGGACTATCTCCCCATTAGGAATGACTGCTTCCTGAAAAATTGGGCCCCATGAAAATGTTATTTCACCACTGCTATTAGCAGTAAAAATGATTGGAGCATAAGTTTCACTGAGCAGATGCACTATCTGCTTGCAGTAGGCAAATATCAGCTTCAAACCCAAATTTAGATAAGAAATCTAAATTTCTTGATAACCAGACATATTGTGTTTATCTGTCTAGTCCCAGCTTCTGTCATTACTGTAAGTATTTCAGATAAAAAGAAGCATGTGCTTTCCATGTAAATAAGAGATTAATGGCAGGTTTTCAGTATTGAAGATGTTCTTCAGTTTGTAATAGCAGTCAAAGGGCTCCTGCAATTTGACTTCTTAATATAGCTTTTCCTCTCCCTCTTGTTCTTCCATTTCCTCTCTTTAGAAATTGAGTACAAGTGTCTATGACTTGTACCCAGCTAAGTGCTCTTCTCCAGATACACTTGTATCGAATGCAGTTTGTCTAGAAAAAATTAATCTCAGCATATGGCTGGAATGTAAGAGTTCCTTCCCATCACATTTAGCAATCTCAAACACTTTTATACTCCCATGCATTTTACTTTGTTCTTGAGGTACAAGATAATGCGGGTTTTGCAGAGGATGGATACTTACTATAAAAGTTTTCCATTCATAAATGCTCAAATCTTTGGAAGCTCAGATGAATAACTAAATCCTAATTTTCAAGGGCTATTATGTTATTAGCACTTCCTGTTAGCCCTGTTAGTGATGATTTTGT
>VXAK01023812.1:38207-121448 GCA_013399435.1 Arenaria interpres | reverse complement strand
ATTTTGTGTTTGGTGTAAAAAAGTCAGTAGTTTTGTTCCCAAAATAAAGTGTATTGGCAGATCTGCCTGGTGAAAGGTGTTGTTTTGCTGAATTGCTTATGATATTTTGAATTCTTCTTTTGCATGAGGTCCAGCCTGCAATACAATCTGTTCTAAGAGAGATACATTAAAAACTGCCTATCTCTTCTGAAAATGGAAAGACATTAACAGGTATAGAAGGCTGTATGCCGTATTGCCAGTTCACATGGCAACCTGTTAAAACAAAAAAAAAAACCAACCCAAACATAATATAAACTGAAGGAATGAAAAAGCAAGGAGTTTTCTGTCCATCTTTGAGGATTCTGCATTCTGCTCTGCCACTTTATTTTGCTGCTGTGTAGTAAATCAGATAGCATGCAAATATTTCTGAATGTGAAAATATTTTTCAATTGACAACAGCAGTGGTAAATATAATTTATCCTTGTAATAACTAGGGAAATACTCAGTTTTGGGAAATTAGGAAAATAATAAAGCTTAAACTAATCTTGCCAGGCTGCTTCATATTTCTCAATGGGATTATTAATAGTGAAAGGAAATAGTCTATACAGCAGTCACAGCAGAGAGATGTCTCATCATTTAAAGGGCAGCAGCAGAACAATCAGAAGAAATGTAGAAAATTGGTTAAGCTGTAATTGAACATATTTGAAATTCCAAATATATGCTGAACAAATTAACAGGAAAATCCTTTGGGTTTTATTCATGTGTGAGTATGGTTGGTGGTACAGTAAGTATGAATAAATTGTTTAGAAAAATTTCAAACTTTGTATTTTAGCTGCAAACATTTTCCCCTGCTGGCAGGAGCTAAAATTAGAGTAGATACATTTATATTCTTATATAAAGGCAGATTTCACAACAACTGCAGATGCTGCCTGCCCTTGCAGAGGCTCGAAGAGACATCAGTAGGTACATGTGATGATTAGAGTAACTTGCATATGATACATGGATTCCAATCAATATTAGATAATTATTATGTAACTATGAAATTTGCTGTATGGTGAATACTTCTTGGTAAATGTTTATCTACATTTACTGACAGGGTTTTCAACACATACCCTTCAGCCTCAGGACAATATTATAATTTAATGACTGTTGTTTGACCAAGAACAAATGTACTTTGTCCATCTGCAGTAATAGGGTGGAAAATTACTGAACACAGAATAAGGAAGCCAAATTTCTGATATATAGGTAGATGCTCAGCATCACCTGAAAAGCCTGGCATAAACACAGCAGGTAAAAACAGAGGAACTGATGGGTAGAAATTTGCCACTGAATAACGTGTGTGTGTGGCTTAGCTGTTGGTCTTGTTGAGGTGAGAAGGGCTGAAAAGACTCCCGGCTTCAGAATTAACTCTCAAGATGCCCAGAAATGTCATGAAGACACTTTACAACTTAAAAAAATGTCAAACTGCATGTTTGTAAGTGTATCTATGACTAAAGCCATGTATTTTTCATGCTTTAGTAGTAAGCAAGTTTGCTTTCATCTCTAGGTATTGAATACTTCCAGTGTGACATGGTTAGGCTGAGGAATAGCTCTCCTGCCTCCTTGGCATGCAGGCTGGGGAGAGGACTGGCTGGTGGAGTCAGGGGACAATCTGTAAGATTAGCACAGGGACACAAGCAGGGCGATTAGTGAATCTGGTTCTCAGGCAAGTGCTGCTTAGGTGTGCCATAGAAATACTCCAGGAGGGAGTGGTCTGGTGAAAGTCCTATGAAGCAGAGCTCAGTCAAGCCTGTGGTTGAGCTGGTCGGTGGAATTGCAGCAGCTTCATGCTTGAATGGCTCTGAAATGTAGAGCTTTATGGGCTCTTCATGATTTTTGCTATTATTTGTAAGACTGAGGAAGAGACACAAAATAATGCCACACTAAGGGATGTTGTGAAAAAACAGGTGGCATCCAGTGACTTTATGATTTGTTGGGCAGCTGAAAATAATGCTATTGCTAAAACAGTCTCTCTCTGATTGCAGCAATATGACAACATTTTGCAACTGAAAATCCTACTGCAGTTGGTAGACAGCCATATTTTTGATGACTACTTTTAGTGTTTTAGTATATAGATACACCAGCAGCCAAGTGGGTCAGAAAGAGTCAGTAACTTGTATTTTCCTGAACATTTGTGTTATTTCCACATCTCAACATCCTGCTTTCTGCAAAGAGCAGATGGACATTTACAGTGCTTTCCAGGGGCATTTTCCAAAGTATTCGCTGATAGCTTTATCCTGCTTGAGTAGTATTTTTTGGTAGGATGAACATCCTGTACCTTCTCATGAATAACTAAGCTCAGTGGGGTGGGAGAGTGACTATGTAGCTCTGCGGTTCACCTGGGAGAGAGGAGGCTTTGATCTTGGCTTTTTCCCTGCAAACCTCAATACACAGAAATGTAGACGCATCTGGGCAAAACTGCATAAGCCTTATTTGAATGTGCACTGAGGAATACACGGGCCTAAAGCTGGCTGGTGTTATTATATTATATTGTTATGGTGTTTGCACACAAGAATTGGCCAAGAAAAGGCATTGTGAGAAGAATAAGTACAACCTCGGTAAACGTTGGTTGGCTTTGCTAACTGCAGCAATGGGGAATGTCAAATTGCTCCCATTCTGAGTTCAGCTCATTTCCAAAACAATGAATTCTCATCTGAATTACCTTGATCTAGATGTGAGAGACTGATGTCTTGAGTATCACAGTCTCACTGGACTCTCTTTTACTGTGTTTGAAATCCCAGCAGTCCTCCTCTCTGAGACTTGCAGCTCACTTATTCCAGGTACAGGAAAACATGTTCTGAGCAAAAAGTGGTTGTGATTTTGTTTTGGGGTTTTTTTGGGGGGGGAGGGCGGAGGGGAAGAAGGTATGGTTTGTTTTGTTTTGGTTCTATTTTTTACTATTTTTGGTTTGGTCTCGATAGGAGAAATGCCCTGAGCCTTAATGTTGAGTTTCAAAATTGGCTTTGACACTGTTTTTAGAGCTGACTTATTATCAGCAGAGTAGGTTTCTTCTTTTATTTTGTGTGATTTCCTGATGCTCTTCACCCCCAGTTACAGACTTGAGAGTGTTTAGCACACAACCCTAACACCCTTAAGAATGATCTGTGCTGGCTGCTCTGTTTAAATGGAAAGTATGGCCTTTTACAATGTCACAAACATTTTTTCACCTTTCTTATGTAAACTTTAATATGCAGAGAAGGTCACTCTTCTCAATACCATCCTAATTCAACAGAACCAAGTCTTACATGAATGCTTATTTAGCATAGTACCTGAAGCTGAGGCAATATAGAAGTGTATGAAAAAAACCCTGACTCATATTGCTGAAGACCAAAAAAATAGACCACAAAGCTTTTCTTTAAAAGATATACGGTATATCTGATGTTACCGGGGCTTATTTAAATGCCATTTCTTTTTTTAATGAAACTGTCTAATGGTGATATAAAGGAACGCTTTAGGTATTTGGATTTAGAGGGTTTGCTTGGAGCTCTGTGCTATATAACAAAGGCTATTTATTTGAATATTGAACTGAGTTAACTTCGGCACAATAGCTGCAAGTGCGTGCAGAAATTAGTTATTCCTGTTGGCCCACATTTTTGCATTTTTTCCATAGATGTGTAGAATCATTTTTCTAAAATCGTTGGGCATTATATGTTACTAATTTTTGATATGCTAAGTAAGCACAGGACCTTTAAAGTTATTTGTTTGCTGGCTGTCTCACACATTGTAATCCTTAGATAATACTGTGTTTGTGTGGCTAACTGTTCTTAGGTTGCTTAATAATGACCAAAATTGCATTTACTCAAATGTGTTTTAATTACAGTTCCCTACAGGCCACACTACAGTATCAAAGTATATGAGTCTTTTATGTTTTTTCCTATAATGAGCAGAGGCAAAGTCTTTAGCACAAATGGATTACAATTTCAAATACTAGATGAGAATGCTTTAGAACTGCAGCATGCTTTTCTTTTGTTTGACATCCCCTTGTCCTCAATGTTTTTCTAATCCCATTATTTCCTTTCTTCAGAAGTACAGAATACAGTAGCCGCATCCCTGAGAGGAAAGGACAAACTGACAAGATCACTTGCTGCATTATGCTGTGTGGATAGATTGTTTAAATCCTGCATTTGTAATGCAGATGGAAATAAACAGTTTCCGAGCAAAAGCTGATTAAAGAATTTAGTCAGAATTTTGTATCACAAAGAAATTGCTTACTTAAGCAAAATAAGGAAGTTGATGGGGCCCAAATGATTAAGCAAAAAAGCCCACCAAACCCCTCAAAAACCCAAAGCAAAACAATAAAAATGACTAAAGCCTCACCAGATACAAGCCCTCAAAATGACCAGTTGTGCACCGTGATGAATTCACTCAACTCTATTCATTTAACATGAAGGTAAAGGATTCTGAAATACTCACACCATGGGATCACATAGTATTTAACAGACTTGAACTTCAGTTCTACAAAGGCGAAGATAATTACTTTAACAAGCTCTAAAGCAGGCTGTGTTTCAATAAAAAACAATCCAGTGAGTCAGTGTGCAAAAAATTTGCTTCCCTCACTTTCTGTCGTTATGCACATGCAGAAGCTGTGGATGTAAATGAGATACTCAAGTCCTAATTAGAGCTGAGCCCTTCCATTCTCTTGACCTTTTGGCAGGTTTGGGCTTAGAGTTCCGAATCCCATATTGACTTTTTGATTATTTGAGTTAGCCCTGGCTTCTGTATGGGGATATTAGAATTCCAGCCAGATATGGGTGTGAACTGTTATTAGCCCAGATAGCGATCTGTCTTCTAAGCTGTTGTTTCTGCAGTGCTGTCTACTCTCCACTAACCCATCAATACAACATATTTATTGAATTTAGTCTATTTTCTTGAATTTTCTGTGGTCTTCCTTTCTTGCCAGTTACTGTGAATTTATAAGCTTTCATAATAAAGATCTGGTCTTTAATATACTGCCTTTGGCTTATTTAGAGTCATCGTCTGAAATACCCCACAGGGAGCTATATTTTTACTTCACTTTCTATAAACAGAAATCTGAGTGTACTGTTAACAGAGGAAGTTTAGCACTGGAGACAGTCTGTGAATTTTAGGCTAACAAGCTGGATGTATGACTTCAGCCACAAAATATGTATAAAAAATCCTAATTGAATGAGAGAGTACAAAATCAGTATTCACTGGAAAACCACAGAAGAGACTCCTTTAGGTAGTAACAGAGATACAATTTTATGCATAGCTTTTTGATATTTTGACTGACTGTTAAATACAGATAAGCTGCATATTAATCCCGATGCTTTCTTCTGAGGATGCAGTCATCACAAAGCATCCGCCAGGCACTACCAAACCAGCAGTATGCAGTAAACTGCCAGAGTGCCAGCCCCTGAACTGAAAAGCAGCTGCGACGGTGACAGCGGCAGAGTCATCGTTTGATGTAGCAGCTGGCGCCAGCTCAGCACCTCCCAGCAGAGCAGGTGAAACTGAATTTTTGTTCCATCAGAGACAACAGACAGGGCCTGGACAAAGCCCTGCTGCCCCTGGTATGGGCAGGAGAGGAGGAGGATGGAGGTGAAGCAGGAGGCTGAGGGGAAAGACCCAGGGAGGCAGCCGTGTTTCTCATGCTGGGGGCTGAGGGAGGCAGGAGACAGCAATCCCTTATGCTCAGAGGAGTCCAGAGCTGCCTCCCAGCCTGACCCCTGCCCCTAACACACACATACACGCACACACACACACGTAAACTCATACACTCCCTTTCCCCTCGGTGCAGCAGCTGCAGTGTGGTCCAGGGCTCCAGCCTGGTCTTGGTAGGCAGCAGGACCACGGGCACCTCGTCACCCCTGGCTGCCTCCTGCTCTCTGCGAGCTGCCTCGCTTGCTGGTCTGTGCCCTCTTAGCAGTGCTTCTGTCACCTGTCCTGAAATGCAAATGCCAGCTAGGTGTGCTAACAGAGCTGAGAAGCCTGTGCCCGTAAATAAAATTGGATTTTTGAATTAAAAGCACCCTGTAAAGGTAATTGTATGTCTTTGTTACCTTGATATCTAAGATCCATACGATATTGATCCTTGTACCTGTCTCTGATGGCGTTAAGTATTTCCTTCCGTCACAGATTAAAAACTTCTGGGACAGTGATGTGCCTGAGGAAACGTGAGAGACAAATAGCGGAGCAGCAAACTGAATCCAGGTCACAGCTCAGCCTCCTAGCCAGGAGCATGGCCTTCGTTTCCTTGTAGCATCACAAGTCCTCCTGGGTCTGCAGTGAAGTACTGTGGTTCTCTGTGATCACTTATAATTCCGTTTTGAGCTCTGAGAATGTCTCTCACTCAACTCCATAAGCATATATGATTGAAAAGGTACCGGACACTGGTTAGGGTGATCAGGATGTACAATCACGTTCATAACATGACTTAAGTCTTTCTTAAAATCTCTGGGCTTTACTGCTCTCTCTACACCTACTGAATAATATTCTCGATTTCACAGCTAATTAAGAAGCTTCTGATTTCCAGCCTAGACATGTTCATAGTCTGTGTCTATACATTTATTCTTGTGTTAACGTTCTGGTTTATTTAAATAGCCCTTTTGTCTTACAATATTTTTTCTGTCACTGCTGACAGAACAAGATGACCATAAAAGGACTGAATTTGGGGGGTTTCAGTGTAGAATTTTATCCTGAGTGTTTTTATGGAACTGTTGAGCAGAATTAATGTAGCCAGAGATATCTAAGGTAGTTCAAAAACATTAATTTAGAGATCCTTACAGGTCCACTCTTTTGTAGGTAGGTATTTTACCATCTCATAGAGTCAATCGCAGCATTAGTGCATCTCGCCCTCAAGAAACCTTCTTTATTTGGCTTTAATGTGTTGGCTTTTTTTTTTTAATATGTAACCTAAAAGCATAACAGTGTACAAAATCTGAATATAGCTTAGTACCCGGTTTTATATTTATTGCTGCAACTGCCCTGAGTATTTGACATTCTACGGTCACTGCTTGAGAGTTTGGGCAGTGGGTTTTAGCTGCCTAGACTTTCAACATCCTGGAAGATGTCTTAAAATAAGAAGAGTCTAGGATGAGTGAACACAATTTAAAAGCTTTGCTCTACACAAACCATTGCATGGCTATGGCACAGTTCCATAAATAGTAGAATATATGAAGATTGGTTTCCTGTGGATTTGCATCTTTATTAATTGACTTTGGTGTCAGTGAAGGCATAAGATCTTATCAAAGCTTTTCTGGCAGAACCTTTATAAGGATTTTGTTTCTTCTCATCACCACGTCTGAATTGCCTGGAGTTTTTTACAGATGAACCACAAGTCTGTCTTGTCTTCCTATCTCCTAATTTAAAAACATCTTAATAAATATTATTCAATTCTTTTCAGTCTGTTAGCAAATTACAAGATCGCATACAGTAAGATTGCTTTACTCTTAATTCCAACTGCAACAAGGTTAAAAATATAATCACAACTGTGTTATCAAACACAGCTGTATCGACGATCAAGGAGCTGTTTTGATTGACACCATCCAAGGTGCATTCCAATTCTATCTAAACAATACCAGTGCAGAAATTTGCCTGAAATGTACACCACTTTTTCTTCCCTGATTTGAGTGTGATTGGTGCAGTACAGCCCTCAGCACGTGCAGTAATTGCGAGCTTTGAAGAGTTAGTAGGGGACTGTGAACATCTTGCACCTGTGTCATTTGGCTGTTATGACAATGTCAGAGCACTAGAATTTTTTAGACTTCTTTTTAATGACTAGAATTACTATAGGCTATATTCTGTGCCTAGATAGTTAACCACCATAAAATGCAACTGTGGTAGTGAGAAGGGAGTATAATACACTGAACACACAAATTTTTAATATACTTTTGACTATTGGTGGTGTTGAGGTCTTACAACTTTCACTTTGTGATAGCAGCAGGGTTTATTTTAAATTTAAGAAGTATTTCTAGGGTAATGTTGATAAAACAATCCTTATGGCAGCAGACACAGTATTATTATAGTGACTATTTTTAATATAAACTATAAATATGTAATACAAAACTGTATAGTCAGTGTAATTTCTAAGGTATTTCAGAAGAAAAATGTTTGCTTGATTCTGAATTATTAGTTTAACCCTCTGGATGTTGGTATTAAACCCCTTCATTCAAGAAATAATAATATAATGTAAGCACACTTGGATCCTGGTTTGGATTCTGCATATGCCTTAAGGTGCAGAACAATTTCAAACAATTGAAATGAAGAGGCAGTGTAATGAGGAGGCTCTCTTAAATAATGCAGTGCTAGTATTTTCAGTCTCAAGATTTTGTGTATTTTACAAGCAGCTTGCCAACTGTGCTAAAGCAGCATGGGATGATTGAGGAAGATGTGAGTTGGGGTAAAACCTTCCCAGAAGAAACACAGAAAAAAGGAAGGGGTGGACACTGGAGGGCAGGGGGAAGAATATAAAGCGAAACATGAAAGTTCTGGTTGTACAGATTAAACTGTCTCAGGGGCTGTTTTTCATGGTGTATGATGATCACTTGTCTGAATCCTGATGCAAAATCATCTGAAATGTGTGAGAGTTTTGCATACATAAGAGAGGCAGGATTTAGCCCCATATGGCTTATCACTTTGATCTTCAAAGGTCAATTTTGTATTGCTGAGCCAGTTCTGAATAAGTCCCCAGTTAATTAGGAAGAGAAAACACTTCAGTTCAGAAAAAAAAAAGGTGCATCTGCTCAGTGTTACTTTTTTTGCAACGCAGAAATTAATGACTGCAAACAAAACAATATTTCCCGTTGCATTCCCTCTGCCCTTACAGAACAGCAATAATGCAGAATACACCCTCACTAGCTACTCTGACTTTTTCATCATCTAGCCCCTCTGAATGACTACAATAATGGATATGTCTTGCCTGTAGAGAATTCTGTTTTCTTTGGTAGAAAGAAATTAGATTATCCTTAGCTTTTTGTATAGCATCTTTCATGTAAACTGCATTCCAAAACACATTACAGAGTAAGAGCAGCAACAACAAAGTAAAAAGTAAAATAGAGAATACTAGCTATAGACAAGAGAGAAAATGAAATCCGAAAAGAAATAGTATGTTAATGAGATAGGGTATCAATTTCACATGACAGAAAAGGCATTCACACCTAGAAATAATACTAAGTGAAGAAGCAAAAAGGCCCATGTTAGATGAACTGAGGAAAAAGAGAACAAATAATACCTTTTCTTGAATTTGCTGTATCAATACGGAAAAAAAAATCCTTTGAAATCTGGAGACTCAACTCATCAGTATCTTCCTGCTACTTTCACGGAATCATGGAATATTCGTGGTTGGAAAGGACCTTTGACATCATTAAGTCCAACCACAAAAAGAAAACACAAAAAACCAAAAAAAAATTCCAAGTACCAACACACACCACACCCACCCACAGACAGACAAAAAGCAACAATCTCGGGCATTACAGCATGCCCTGAAGTGCCACGTCTACACATTTCTTAAATACCTCCAGGGATGGCGACTCCACCACCTCCCTGGGCAGGCTGTTCCAGTGCCTGACCACTCTCTCAGTAAAATAATTCTTCCTAATATCTAATCTAACCCTCCCCTGCCGCAACTTCAGACCATTTCCTCTGGTCCTGTCATTATTCCCCTGGGAGAAGAGGCCAACACCCACCTCGCTGCAACCTCCTTTCAGGTAGTTGTAGAGGGCAATGACATCCCCCCTCAGCCTCCTCTTCTCCAAATTAAACATGCCCAGTTCATGACTTGTTCTCTCNCAGGTCCTTTTCTGCTGGTCATCTTTCCAGCCACTCTTCACCAAGCCTGTAGCGTTGCCTGGGGTTGTTGTGACTGAAATGCAGGACCCGGCACTTGGCCTTATTAAACCTCATCCCATTGGCCTTGGCCCATTGATCCAGTCTGTCCGGATCCCTCTTTGGAGCCTTCTGACCCTCAAGCAGATCAACACTCCCACCTAGTTTGGTGTCATCTGCAAACTTACTGAGGGTGCACTCAATCCCCTTATCTAGATCATCAATACAAATATGAACAAGACTGGCCCCAAACCTGAGCTCTGAGGGATACCACTGGTGACTGGCTGCCAACAGGATTTCACCCCATTGATCACAACTCTCTGGTCGTGGCCATCCAACCAGTTTTTTACCCAATGAAGAGTACACTTGTTTATGCCATGATTCACCAGCTTCTCCAGGAGAACGCTGTGGGGGACAGCGTCAAAGGCCTTGCCAAAGTCCAGGTAGACAATGTCCACAGCCTTCCGCTCATCAAGAAAGTGGATCACATGGTCATAGAAAGAGATCAAGTTGGTTAAGCATGAACCTTTGCAATGCTTGGGATTTTTCTGTGGTGGGATGGAATATCTGGAAAAACTGTTGGTTTTGGTTTTGTTTTTAATTCAAATAAGGAAGCCATTTGAGCATTTTTTTTTCATTGTGAATGCTCTCTTTTTTTTTTAATTTATTTTTAATGTTTAATTTATTTTTAATTTCACTCCTATAGCATAAGAAATCAACAAGACCTGAACCTGCTTGGTCTACATGAGAAATAAGAAATATCACTTTTTACAGACAGAGGAAGAAGAGATTATGATTCTTCAGAGTTGCTTATGGCTCAGCTAGAAACACATCCTCAGTCTTTTGACTGGAATGAGACTACAAAACATTTCTTCCCCCACAGATCATTCTCCCAATTGGCTTTGCATGTCAAGTGAATGAAATAGAGTGTTGTTAGTAGACGTACTTTTCATGTAACAAGCTGAGAAATTGCATTTTGTTTATGTCAAACTGCAGAATTTGGACTTTAATAAAGCCTCCGCAGGAATCCTCTTGCACTGCAAGTCAACTTGAAGCAGTGGTCTGAACAATAAACGCTGCAGATTTAAGACCCATTCAGCAGGGGACTTATGTGCACATTACTTCAGATGTATTCAGAATCCCACAGATGCTTCCAGTGCCTGCATGTTCACATGCTGGGAAGAGATCAAATAAGGAAGTCAGTTTGAGATTTATGGTAATACCAGTACTGTAGACTTCTGCAGGAATGGTGCAATGTGTCCTTAATTTTATACTTGAATAGTCTAGAAGAAAATACTGTGGGGCATTCTGTATAATAAAGACCTTTAGTTTTGCTTGCCCACAAAATGTGTGGGGAGGAGTAGAGGAGATCCAGGTGGATTAAAAAAGAACATTCACAGTTAAACTGAACTCAGCTGTTTGCTGTAGATTATATGATTTACTCTAACCAACGGTATTTCAAAGAAGAGGATTCTGAGTGCTTTGAGTAGGCATTTACCAAAAAGATCTAGTTGCAATAGGAATTTTTTTACCATATTAATAAAAACACAATGAAATTAATAAGAAAAGTTATTGTGGAACAAATGCAAAGATAAATTGGATCTTGAATCAGTGCACTCCATGGGTCCTGGTCTTTTCTTTTGTATGCTGTATATTTCCCAGGAATGCAAGGGTAAAAAAAGAGTTCCTAAATGCAAATGATTTTTTATGATGTGAATGTTATAATGATGAATCAAAGATAATTTGATTCGTATGGCATTTTTCCACACACCTACTCATCTTGAGGAAGAAGGAGAAACTTATCTGCCTTTCCACCTACATAACAACACAAGGCGCCTGGTCTTAGATAAAATAAGCTCCTAGTGTTGTTATAGTTGCTTGGATAGATATATTTATCATGTTCCAAGTAAATGTGAAAGAAACACCAAAGCAAGTGTGTGCTGTCCCAAGGATGGGTTCAGAAATACAAAATGTCTAAACCTGTCCTTATGCTTCCCTCTCACTTATCATCAGCAGGCGAATATTGGATGTTAGCAAAAAAAAAACCCAAATAACTTCTGTTTATAATTTGCCATCATACTGGCACTCCTTTTTCCTATTATCATTAGTTGTTGTACGCCACAGTGAAGTTAAAGAAGGACCTTTAAAATAAGAAGATGGTCTTACTTTCAATCGCTTTTCTTTAAAATACAGCTCTGTGATGAATGTTTTCTGTTATTATTTAACAGACTTCTCGGTTGAAGTCCAGATGGTAGAATTTGGCCCAAACTTCAAAGAGCTATAGTTGCACATTGTATACCATGAGGTAGTGAGTAGTTGCTTATAAAATAGATGAGCATCTCAAAGACAAGGGTATTTTAGAAATCGGATCATGATGCTTCATTCTGAAAGCACAGTCCTCTTAAATGCCATGCAAGAATCACAATTAATTAAATATACATTTCTGTTTATGTGCAGCATTTATTTAATTATTTTCTCTCAGCAGGCAGGCAAAGCTTAACAAACTGCCACAGAAGATCTTCCTATTTTAAGTTACCAAGGGGTTTCTGCTGTGGGACTTGTTCAAGCAAAATTTTCTTACCTCTTCTCTCAGAGGAATTTCGGATTTGGGGAAAGAGGCAGCAGAGGGAAACAAAAGGCTGCAGACACAGTCCCTGACCTTGACCCACCTGGACAAGGTGGGTTTTCTGACTCTGGGCTGATTTGGGATGTTTGCAAGGCAGGTCCCCTGCTGCTCTGAAACATAGCTCCTGCCTCACTAGTGCATGGCTGTCACACTGAAACCTCAGGCTGCCCCTGTGCAGTATCATGCTGGAGGTGTCATGATTTGGGCCAGACTGACTACTGAAACTTTGTGTTGGTCTCTTCAGGAGGAGCTGACTGATACCAATTCCTTTTGGTGCAGGCAAAATGTGCAGCGGCACCTGCCTCCAGCACGCTCAGCAGTAAAAACCAGCTGCAGTGGACACCACATGGTATTGGATAGAAAGTTTTCCATTTTAAATTAGACAAACTTACTCATTTTAGCTTTCTTCTCTAAGAGATGGGGAAGGAACAGGAGTGGATGTTTTTACTTCTGATGGCTAAGTCTTCACAGTTCACTGTGCTGCACTCTAGGACTGGATTGCTGTTTTGCTTTGTGTTGACTGAAAGGCCCATATCTTACAGTCTACAGTCACTGCAGATTCTCATGAAAACTTCAAATCATTTTCTGCTTTTCTTTATTTTAATTCCTTTCCTATGATGCTTTATCTGATCATTTGTTTGAGCTTGAACCTATTAGCAGAAGTAAAACAGAACCCAAAGGGGAAGGAAGTTGTAGACAAGTAATTTTGTAAGATACATTCACTGATAAATTGGTCTAAAGATGTAATGATATTTAATGATAAGGTACATGTACAGTAAATTGTGCTGAAGCAAATGAGAAGCACATTTGAATTAAACGGACAATCAGAATAATGATCACTTTTGAAACAGTTAATCTTGGTGCTTTGTAAGGACCCTTTGATCAGTCGCTGCAGTGGATGAAGGGTTTTGCTTCATCCAATGTTTTTTCTGCAGTGTGTTAAGAACAAGGTAGATAATTGTTCATGTCTTATATGTTTAACCTTTCTACATTTAAAAAGGATTTTCTTTATCTGCCTTTAATACAAAGCTGAGATAAATTTGATCAATAGATTTTAGATATTGCACATAGCTGTGCTTTGGATACAGGAATACAACTGAAAGAGTCCATGTGCAAATGCAGGAAGAAGAAAATTTTTGCTTTCAAATGTAGGTGTGTTTCAGGGTGGTACGTACTGTATGCAAGGAATATACAGAGAATTTGCCTTGCTTACGCAAAAAAAAATCTTCTTAAAGAATAAAGGGCGTAGGAAATAGAATAAAGTAAAATGAAGAGGTAAAATGGCTATAATATGCTTTTTAAATTCTAAAGAATATCATCAGCTGATCCAACTGATATCTGATTACGTGAACAATACTGAGACCAGTCTGGACTCAGAGAGCTGTGGAAGTCACTCTAGCAAGGATGGCAGTCAGGTTGCACAAAGATTCAGGCAAATAAATCGTGATACCATATTTTGTCCAGTTTCCAACTGAAGAGATGCTTTGAAGGAAGGTACTTAACATTTAATCGTGTTCTCTTCGAAATCACTTGTCCATGAGCAAAGCTTCTGTCTAACCCTATAAATTACTGGTTGGCTTATGCCCTGGAGTATGAGGGTTTACTGCCCTATGAAATTGTTTTTGTTCTATCTACTGTAGCATAGTTCGTTCTCATTTTTCATATAAATATCTAATGAACATTCCAAAGTATGAAAAATGAAAACCTTTCAGTGACTTCAGTGGGAGCTATACAGTATGAAATAGGACTTCTAGAAGCAAACTTAATGAAATTGGAAAACTCAAATCAGTAACTAATTTTTTCCTGTTAAATTTATTGTTATAAATACAATTATTCTAGATGTACGGGAAAATTTTTCTTCAGCATCTCATATGAGAACTCTACCTTAAAGGAGTGCAGTTACTGGATACTTACAAACAGAAATAGATGTAGAAAATCACCTTATTTGAATATAAAACATGAAGCAGTTCAATATGTAATTACAAGATGAACTGTCAGACTATTGTTAATAAGCCACAAAGAAAAGATATTTGAGGTTGTTCTGTAAAATAATTCATAATTCATTAATAAAAAAATGCAGTTGTCTTGGTTTCAGAACACCAAATTGCTTTTCAAGTGTCTGATCCTTGATTTAAGTTGTTCTAGAAACTAAAGAACCTATTACTTCAATAAGGCTTTCATGCAGCCTTCAGAGATGTACGTACATGCCTGTATATTCAGATTCTTACATATGCTTTTTTTCTTGGGCAGTTTTCTGGGGTCCATGAAAAAAAGCTGCAGACGCGCATATGGGGATATAAAAATATGCCTACTGTTTTAGATACTTGAATATTCTAAGCAGCTCTATAGAAATGATCTAAATACACTTTGCAGATCTGTTCATTAAAGAAGGGGGAGAAAAGTGGTGTATATATCGGGTGCATGGGACCACCAGCTTAACTAGAAGACAAAGCTAAAAAATACATGCAACATTGAAAGACTTTGTCATGGTATTAGGATCAAACTATGATTTTTGAAGCTTAAGACTTTAAACATGGAGAATGAAAAAGGAAAACTGATCTTTAGGAACTGATCTTTAGGAACTGTGAAGTTTAAACTTAGTGATGTTGAGGGAACCCCTGGAACATCTAACATAGCTTTTACCTGTGTTCAAGTGGACTAGATGTATTAATAGACAAAAATTCTATCAAGGGCTTTTAATGAGCATAAAGACACCTTCTCTCAAAAAGCCCTTGAGCTGAAGATTATTGAAGGCTGGGATAACGTGCCAGCACATATGTTTACTCTGTTCTTCTGCTCTTTCATTATGAGTCATAGCCAAAAATGGGACTATCAGGCTAGATGAGCTTTTGGTCAGACCCATAACGGCTGTTCTTCTGTAGATATTCCCTTGCAACTGGAAATCCAGTGGGCTCTGTTAGCAAGATTTAATTAAACTGACAGCTGGCAGGGAGCTTTCAGCCACAAATGTGGGGGGAAAAAAAAAGAAAAAACTATTCCAAATAAAAACATGGAACTTAGTCCTTCTGAGTAGATGCAAAAAGGATCCTTTCCTGTCATACATACAATTTTGTTAGAAGGGAAGCATTTTGTCCATTTTGGCCTTCAATCAGAATAATCATATGCATTTTTCCTAGTCCCCTCATTGACCAAAAAAAGCAACAAATATTTTATTATTCGAAATTATCTCATTTTTCTTCATTAATTATGAACAAAAATGTGTTTGCTGCTCATATGGGGTCTGAGAAGCGCTGGTGAGTTTTCGTCTCTCTGTGAAGTTACAGTGAAAAGATACAGGGGATGAGTTTATGTGCAAACTCCACTGTAACTGTCCAGGTACATGCTGTTTCCCTGTAATAAACAGGTTTCCTTTCTCACAGAGTGGAGTTATCCAACTCTTAGTGGGGTGGAAATCTGCATATATTAGAGTACCTTTTTTGCAGTCATATCCTCCCTGGGAAAACTGATTTTGAGGAGGTCATTTATGTCCTATTGTACTGGTTCATTCTCAGGAAGGATGATCCTGGCTCTGTAGACAGAAGTACCTGAGGAGACTTGGAGAGAGATTTTGACAGGTAGTCTGAAAGTAGTGAGAATGTGCTTAATGGGAAAATACCAGGAGACTCTGGTATAAGTAAAATATTTTCTTATCTTCTCCCTTGCTAGTCACTAGTCACTAGATTTAGCACTTCAGAGAAGCTGGGCTTCTTTCTGACTAGCTGTGAGAATGAAATCTAAGTTATCTGTTAAGACATGGTCTTGATTGTTTCTCAGAATTTACAACTCTGGCAGGTAAGTCTACAGACATGCCCTTGTGCTATGCTTGTTTTTGATAGATTCTTGCTTGTTTCATTTCACTGCCTCTGTTTGAGCGACTTAGGCTGATTGTCTATTCTCCAATGCCATGAGCATCATTTCACTGTGCTGTGCTGAAAAATGGACAGAATCTGTTGGCTTTGATTTTAAATCATGCACTCACTGTGCCCAAATCGAGCTTGGCTTGCGATGCCAACCTGAGACATGCAACCTGGAGGAAAGCATAGTAATGCTGTGAGAGCAGGAATTCAATTTAGGAAGTCCCATGTGGGATTGCCTCTGGACTTTTATCCTCAGCAGCATTGCCCTTCAGCTTCTAAAGGACTGGCCTCAATCTAGCAGCCACACAGATGGTAAAAGGTGATTGCTAGGACATTAGTATAATATTTTCCAAAAAATAATTGCCTCAGAAGCTGATCAATGGCTAATTCTATTGCACATAGTTTTGCAGTCTTAATGTCCTTTTTTGAGATAGGATTTTACTCCAGACATGTCTGTAGCATTGCAGCTGCTGGAGTCTCTTCAAGCGTGTGGCAGACATAGTTCCCTCATGAAATACTTTTGGGCTTGACTACAATTGTGATGACCATGAGGAGACCAAACATTCCTGTTATGTATCACATAAGACAGTGTAGGACAGCGTCTTTCTCATGGGACACGGAGGAGGTGTGGTATGGGACAAAAACATAGGTTCTGTGCAGCACAATAAGTTTTTTGTGGGTTTTCTCATCTGGAAGGAATTTCCAGAGAATAATACTGGGTTAGGAATGTATACATTGGCTTGGAAACAGGAAGCTAACAGAGAAACTGAAGACCTTTAGTGTTCCTTTTCTGCTCCTCATCTCCTTACCAGCTGTAATCTCATGCTTCATGGCTTTTTTTTTTCCTATGCAAGAGGTGAATCTTAAAGAAGTGAGTAGAAGTTTTACAGGGAAGGAAAAGATCGTGAAAGTATGAGCGGAAAACGACTGGACTTTGGTCAGTAGGATGGCTATGCACACACTTCACTTCAAATGGAAAACCTGCCAATTATTAGTTTATTTATCAACAAGTGAAGTCATCTTTGTGAAAAGGGCTAGTCCAGGATAGCAATCAATTTCTGAATTTAAAAAAACTCAGATGAGTTGTATTTGGACACTGACATCCTTAAGTATTGACCCAGGGAGACCAGATCTGAAGCCTGAAGTTGGAGTTGTGAGTGTCTCACAGACTGTACACAAATGTCTGTTATGGTATGCAGCAGACCTCATGCGCACATGCCACAGTGTGGAAGTGCATGAGCATAGCAAGCTCCCTGTGCCTGATGTCCTCTTCCCTTGTAGAGAGATATTGTACACAGGGGCTTGGGTGTCTTAAACTGGTGTGTCTGTGTGTATATACATATGTATACTGTAATGTTGCTTATTTCATTGGAATTAAATTTATCCTCAGACAAGCTATAACTAGTGCTATTCTGTAGTTAATCTCTCTTCCCTTCCTTCCCTCTCCCCCTTCCCTCACCCCATATTCCTTTAAATTTTATTTTTTGGCTACTCTGTGTTCTAAAATAAGTCAGTCCATCTGCACAGAAAACAAACACAATAAAAAAGAAGACTGAAGTTGTTTGTGCTCTTCGGGGCTGTCTCTTGTTTTTTTGCTATTGAAAATTACTTTCTTCTGCTTTTCCATCTTTCCATCACTGGAAACTTTCTAAATGGGAGCAAAGTCATTACTAATGAAACTGCCTTTTCAAACACTTACTGCAGTGGAACTTTATACATCTTTGGCTGCTTGTGATCTTTCTCATATGCAGAAAAAGTCTCTAAGTTGGGGTATTTTGGCTACTAACAGAAATCAAAATTTGAAAAAGTTAAAATTTCAATATTTAAATTTCTAGTAACTTTTATTGAGCTCTTCTGGGATTTGAAAACATGTGTTTGACTTGAAATTTTCAATGCAAATTCCCCAGGTAGCTTTATTATGGAGGATTTGGAAGAGCTATATTTGTTCTTCTAGTCTTCACTTGGCAGAAGTATGTTTTTCACTGATGAAACTTCTTAAATAAGCAGAGCAAGAAAGTTCTTTCGAAGTCTGGAGAATAAAGGATTCGTTACTACTGCATATTTTTTCCACTCACAACTTGCCAGTGATTAATCATAAAGCATCGCAAACAAAGGTATATTATTATTTTAGCACTAGGCATTTGCAGAAGATTTTGTTTTAGGATCAGCACTATTATTTGTGCATTACACTGAACAATGAGTGATTGTAGCACAGCTCTCCAGTCCTTCCTTGCTTTGTTGTCTTCCCTTTGTCTTCTATGTTATCTTCATTTTTTATCCTCACTTGCTTCTTTCATCAAGTAATATAGGATGGGTGGTTTTGTTACTGAAAGGTGAATTTTCTTTCTCATGAGTCCATGGGGCTAATCATATGTCTTTATTCAAGATATAACTCAGAGTAAATTGAAGTACCTTCATTTTCCCTTTGTTGCATCTTTTGACAGATTTGATGGGCAATACATTTCAGAATTAATTAATTAATTTTGAAAACATGTATTTTGGCATTTTTCTTTTATAATGAGTGAGACATAAGTGCCCCATGGATAATAGATTTTTGTCTGGTATAATTTTTGATAGCTTTTGGGAAAAAGAAAAACATAATGAAGGATGCTTAAAAATGTTATATGTGATAGAAGGATTGTATCAAATTTTTGAAACCATGTGATCAGATGAGTATCATGGACATAGAAGAATCCTTCAGGCCCTTGATGAGATAGTTTGTTGATCAAAGTTCTATGTGGAGACTAGATGCACATTAAAATAGGCTTTTATTTCAGCTTATATTAACAACATAATGGTGTCCGCTACTATGCAATGTTCAGTAAAAGTAATTTTCTACTTAGTGATTATAAGGTTTTTTTGTGTAATTGGGTTTGCTTCATTGTGTACAAAATAGGGTGGATCTATCATCCATTTTATTATAAGGGGTGAGTTGCAGATATCCTTTGTCAGTTACTTGACACCTTCAATATATAATCTGTCACAAAGCAACTACTTCCTTCCGTTTCTTTTACAGCTAATGGTGATTTCCTGTAGCACAGCTATTACCATGGAAGAAGCTGGGTCTGGATTCTTCCAATTTTAAAACAAAGCCTGAATACAACTTGAAAGATTTTGTCTTTGGTAGAACAAAGAAGGGTACAGCTCTGTGGCAAGGATTGAACTGTAGTCCAATCACCTCCTCAGTGTTTGATCTGTTTTCTATAATCTAACATTTCGTGATTTAGAGACATTGCTTTCATCCATTTCATAGCTACATTAGTAAAACTATTCAGTATTTTACTGTAGTGTATGTTAGCATGTTTAATTCTGAACACAGTTATATTTGTTCACCTGATGTCACTGAGCAGCTTGGTTGAGGTTGACTGAGATCTGTAAGTTCTGGCTGAGCCTTTTGAAGTTTGGCCAAGGAGAGCAAAAGCTCTTCTTCCCATTAGCTGCCATACTTTACAGGGCATTTTACATTGGCTGTGGACTTTGAGGGAAAGAGCAGGTTTTTCTGTTTCTTCTTGCATGGATAACAGCTTCCCCCCCATGTTTTTCCTTCTTTGATGCTGGGTAGAGCCTTTATTCCTTTTAAAATGTTAGTGAGAATGAAGCCATGTTTTTACCATCTGAAAAAAAGAATAGAGAGGGTTAAATTCTGTCCTAGCACAACTATTGACAGACTACATAAGAGTAGACTTGCTGGTCATTTTTCAAAAAGGCAAGGCAATGCATTCCCACCATTTTAGAAATAGTGGGAACAGGCCTGAATCAGATCACTTTTTGGGCTTCCTATCTAGAATCCTTAGCCTGAATCTAAGAATTTTTCAGAGATTCAACTTACAGAGTTGCTACCTGTATTCTTACTGAATAAGGACTTCATTATTTCCTGAATAAGGACTGAGAATACGTAGTAGATGTATATGCCTGCTGTATCATTTACAAGATAGGATTAATTCAGAAAATTAGTTTGATATTTGTGTCCTCAAACAAAAGACAGATGTGAGTAATTAGACATTTAGTAAAAGTAAACATTGCTGTGCTTCTGCAATTTACTTCATATGTACGTAGATGGTACCTTTCATCCGAGAACACGTAAGTGCCTTTTTAACATTTATTATACTCCATAATTAAAACCATTTCAATGTTTTTACTCTTGTCCCATCATTTCTACATTATTGTTACATGCTACATGTTAAAGCAGACTAACGCTCGTTCAGTTTGCAGGCTGTCTTCTATTGTATGCTTAGGTCTTCTGCACACTTTCCTGCCTCTTCCTTCAGTTCTAAGTTCTCAGGACTATTGCCGCCCTATCAGTATGTCTGCTGGTTAGTCAGTTTTGACCTGATGCTTTTTTTTCTCTAGGGCTTTATGAATTAAGCTAATCCTTCCTCCCAACATGCTTCAAGAAAAGACTAATTAGCAGATCCACTCACTCCTAAACTTCTCACGAGCTATTTTACCACTCAGTATTAAACACATAGAGACATCAGGCTCCTCTCTTTGACTTTGTTCTGTGATCCAAATGTCACAACATAGTGCCACAGACTTTCTTAAAGATACAGTAGATGTGTAGCCAACTTTAATTCAGTTAAATTTTAAACTTAAAGTAAGCTTTTGTAGGTTTATTTATGTAGAAAGCTACAGAGTGACTCTTGTTCATGCATTGACTCATTTCTTTCTTTTACTGCTGTGTTATAAAAGAAGTATTGCTGATTCTTCATATGACTTAGCTTTATTCTCTTCATATTTTATAACCCCCAATTGTAAGAAGCCAGCAGATAAAGTTCATTAGTATTTTTAGATCCTAATGGTGTTTTTACTCAAGTGTCCAGCTCTCCAAGTACTCTACAGTCAGATAAATATAGTCAGGTACCAACATCAAAATGGATATATGAATTTTGCAAATGTAACTCGCAGTCTACAGACCTACTTAAATAAACTCAGACTTCCTTATTCATATGGGAGAAAGCTATTTAACTTATAACTTAGTCACATAGCTTAGTAATGTACAAGTAGTAATGTACAAGTTGTGTTTGGAAGAATGAGGGAGATCTCCATTTTTGATGAAAAAGGTGTAACCAGGTTACTTCCCTTTACTTGCCATTACTTCCGTGTGCAAGATTTCGTCTCAGGAGACTGTGTATCTATTTTATATTTGATTTCTGGGGACTAGATTTACCTACAAGATTCCCTGTCAGAAGTGATCCATCCTTGATTTTCACTACAAATTTGGTCTTATAATTTCATGTAAAGAAAACCACAGAATTCTCTTTTTCCAGTTTCAGACAAGACTTAACTGGCAGTTATTTTGTTTTACCACAAATTTGAGACTGTTTTTTGAACATTACATTCAAGCTCAAACATCAGTAATCAAACTCAGACTTATCTTCATTAAAGTTAATTAAGTTTTTACATGCAAACTATTTTGATAGTTCAAATTCTGACAAAATAAATATTTGATGACTAGAGATAACCTAAGCTAAATGACATGTGCCTAACTTTAAGAATAATTTCCTAGATACTAGACTGGTTAAAGAAATATATAAAGAAAAATGGAAATAACTGCTTTTGCCACCAGCATTCTGGAAGACAGCAAAAAGCAGAAGGGATTTATTTATTTTTTTAAAAATGCCAGTGAATACAAGAAATTTGTGTCTATTTTGTGACCACAAACCAGAAGAATGTCTTTTCTCATAAAAACAGAAAAACAAGCTTCAGAATAAGAACATTTAATCACTGTTGCTATTTTTCTCAGAAGGAATGATTAAAAGTCAGGTTCTGCTGTTTGCATATAGGATTTAAGTGCAGAGGAGGTGACTGAAGGCAACCTCTGAACGCCATGATGGCAGTAAGAAGTATGCCTTATAGCAGCCTTCCAATATCTGAGGGGAGACTACGGGAGACCCGGCAAGGGACTCTTTGTCAGGAAGTGCAGTGACAGGACAAGGGGTAAAGGTTTTAAATTGGAAGAGGGGAGATTTAGATTAGATACCAGAAAGAAATTCTTTACAGTGAGGGTGGTGAGACACTGGAACAGGTTGCCCAGAGAAGCTGTGGATGTCCCATCCCTGGAAGTGTTCAAGGCCAGGCTGGATGGGGCTTTGAGCAACCTGGTCTAGTGGGATGTGTCCCCCCATGACAGGGGGGTTGGAACTTGGTGATCTTTAAGGTCCCTTCCAACTCTAATCATTCTATGATTCTATACAAGTGAAAAATACAACACCAGCCTACCATTAAAATCAGGCATTCCAGGACAACTTGACTAAAACCAGTCTTTTATATAATTGATAAAATATTTAAAACAAACAGGGCGGGGAGTTTAATAAGAAAATGTTAAAGTGAACATCCCCGTAGGGAACAAATTATCCTAAAAGAGGAAAGGTTATATTTATTTAGAAATATTTTTACAAAATCCAGCCCTTCTTATGGTGGGGTTTCTTTTACTGTCTAAGCATAGTTACAAGGAATACTATAAGTTCCTGTGTCATCTTCATGATGTTGAATGCACCCATTGGGGATTGTGACTATACTTGGAGGCAAACCAGCTTTTTATGCCTGACCCACCTCTAGAATTTTTTGAAGCAGACGTTCACATCTAAACTCCCTAAAACATCAAATCCAAATCTTTACTGCTACTTAGGCTCATTAGTACCGAAAATTATAGAGAAATGGAGGGAAGTATAAGGGCCATATTCAAGCAAATTTACTTTCAGAGAAAAATATGTTAGGTAACCACAGGCCAGGGTTTGTGTTCACAATATTACTCTGTTATAAATCAGAACTGATGTGACTTTTAAAAGCAATAAAATTTGTAAATCTTTTAGAATTTAGACATTCATGATATTTCTTCTTGTAACCTAAGTTCTCCTGATTTCCAGAAAAGAAACTAAAATAAAGAGGGTCTCCTTTACTCGTTAAGGATGTACCTGGCATGCAGCCAGAAAACAGAAAGTAGCAGTATATTTCTTTCATATTATGCTTCTGCAAGTTCTAAATCTGCAAGTAGGAAGAACCATGTTTCCCCAGACGGAGATATTCGTACCTACTGTGATGATAAAAAAAGACATAGCTGTGAAAGAATTGCAACATCTGACCAGTAAATGTAAGTGGAGACCAATTTCAATTACATTATTTTGACCACAGATTGTTTTGAAGTTTGACTGGGCATCCTATGTCCTTTATGAACTAGTTATACAGTGATCCACTGTGGAGAGGTAAATCCCTCTCACACAAGCTTCCAGAATTCATTCTTTTCAGGTTTTTTTTTTTTTTTCCTACGTATGCTATTTTTACCCATTCATGAACATCTTTACTACAGATTAATTTTTCTTTTATCCTCTCACTTTCAAGACTGTGCAAGTTGGCTTTCATTTACACAAATAGCACTAAATGTCAAAGGATGAAAAATGTGTTGTCTTTTTTTTTTTTTTTTCAAATCTGCAAAAATCAGCAGTTTTGGTGATGGTGAGAATGTCACTTGCAGTTATTTTCCATGTGGTACTGGTGTTAATGGAAGCTGTAGTGGTACACTCAGAACTGTTTCTTCTGGGGAAAAAAAAATTAAAAGAAAAGAGAATTATCTGGTGTTCATAATGGAAGCATAAAGTAACGGATCTCTCTTGCTTCACGTCACCTTAAAGACAGACTCTGATGACTGAGGCCAGTAGCCAGTGGTCTCATATGGAGCCAGAGCTGTTCTTTTTCTTTCTTCTTTTTCTATTTCAGAATTAGCATCTGCTTTGCCCATGATGTAAGTATCTGTGTGAGGGCATGTGCTTGTGAAATATGCATGGCTGTATGCCTGTGAATATATATAGGAATGTAAAAAAGCATATTCAAAAGAAATGCGTGAATTGTATTTCTCAGAATGGGTTTCTTTTTATGGTTTCACTGAATGACTTCTATTTATTTTTTTTTCCAAAAAAATGAATAAAAGGAAGACCCAACAAAAAACATTGCTAAAAGGCCTTTTCTAAAACAAATAAATGAGAGACTTTGAGCTCTTAAAAGCTGTTAGTTTTGAGTAGAAAAGCTCATGAGTTTAGCTGACATGTTAGTGAAAAAGCATCATCAACAATGCTCGTGCATTAGATACATCTTTGTCATAAATATTAAGGGATTTTCAGAAAATACATTTTTACTTAAATAAAGGAAAAAAGACATCACTTTATTGGCTTAAAATGGAGACTGTTTTTGTCTGTTACAAGATTATAATGAAAGTTCTCATCCTTCACTATGTTCTAGTTTATTTGATACCAAGTGCCACTATTGTCTATTCAGAGCAAAGTATTATTTAAATTATTTAATTTTTAGAAGGTTTTTCTTTCTTTTCCCTTATATCAAAAATTATTGCCACTATTGGCTGAAAAATTAGCTCTCTTTGAATGGGTAACTGAATTGTTTGCTGATGTATTTGGTAAGTTTCTGATGAAACAAAAAGCCGTAAGAGTTTAGGATATTTCCCTCCTGCAGTTAGTTGGTGACTGCAACAAAGGAGGTGCACTGGAATGAGATTTTATTTCACTAAACTTGTACATGAGCAGCAGTGAAGATGCCATGGCATGGACTTCAGTGGAAGCACAGAACCTGAGCAAGGCTTAGGTATTTATCTGTAAAGCTAAGCTACCCTGAAGTCCATGTAGGCAAGTTGGTGATCGTATGGTTTCTTGTGGTAGTTAACTGAAGGTAGCTCTGCAAAGAAAGTATGGTTGCATTCAGATACAGTACTTTGGCATTAAGGAGACCTTTACATCTTGAAGAATCATTGCTTGTGCAATTCAATCTTCAACTTGTAATTATATCTTCCTAGGTGTCAATCCTTGTTGATTCATACTGTAGAAAGTTATTGTTAGGGGCATCTAGGGATACACAGGAGGATGGCAGACAGTTGGTTGTGATTTAAATAATAATTCCTAAAAATTCCTGATTGTCAGCATCAGTGAGAGTCTCAGGCAGAATCATTTCTTACCTTATTTTTCTTTAACATTCAGATTTCTTAATATCCAAATTTATCAAATAATTAACTGTCTGCTTAAAAAGAAGGCCTTGATGGATTCACTAAGTCACAAGTCTATTCTGATTTTTGTCAGCAGAACTCGAGTGTGGAGCATCTTGTTTTTTTAATATCTCAAGCAATCTTCACGCTGAACTAGGTTCCTGGCAATTGGAACAGACTTTCAGTGTAACCAGGTCTAGATTTCCACAACTGTCAGTATAACCAGGGGAAGGACTGGAAGAGGAGGAGAAATATAATTGTCCGGTTTTTCTCATGTTCTCTTGCATCAGGTGATACTGTCAGAAGTGTGCAGTCTCCTGTCAGACAGGGGCTGTGTCTGCCTGTGACAGCGCCCTGTGTGCCTCACAGGAGAGTTTCTCATTGAGGCTTCTTCTGAGTCTCTGACATCTGTTTCCCTACTTGGAATACGATCTTCTCTGCCTTCATATATTTCAGCAATGTCTTTTGGGAACTTTCCACAGGCCTACATTAAAATTTTCTTGGCCTAGTGATCAGTCACATATAATTAATCATAAAAACAAAACAAAATATATATTTGAAGGCAGCTGAGAAAGTCCTGCCAGGTAGGACTGGGTCCCAGACGTGCTCTGGCTATTTGTCTTGAGGTTTTTCAGGAACAATGTGATTTGTGATGAAGCTGCCATGAAATAATTGACTTGCCGTGATGTATGCTGAGTCAGGTGAGGTATATCTCCTTATGCTAAGAAAAAGATAGCCTGTTAAAGAAAGCACATAGCTTGATCCTTTCCCTTTTTACAATGGTAGGGCTAGGTATACACATGGGTAGATCAAATAGTTTAGAGGTTAAACTGTTTCTGAGCAGTATGTTTGTGGTCCCAACAGTGAATCCACTTGAACTTAGAACTGTCTTCAGCTTTTTTGGTAGAAAGACAGTGCCCATTTTTGCGTATCCTACTTAGTTGGCCCATGATGTAGTGCTGGATCCTAGCTGGGGTAAGAGAGAATATGACCCTTGTATTTACATTTACCTTCATCTTCCATTATTTGCTTCAGGAAATTAATTTGTTAGTGAAAGTTTTCTAGCAAATCTGCTTGCTATTTTCCAAATACACATTCAACATCACTTCTTCTGACACCCACCTCCGCATACTTGAGCATTTAATGGTTTACAATTAGCATGCCATCTTGTGACTTCAGAACCCATGAGAGCTAAAATGAATATTTATCATTATAAAATCACCATAAATTTAACCACTAAAATGACACAGATACTACATTTTTCTTTCATCTTATCTTTTATTTGGTGGAATCATTGTTGTGTGAGCACAAAAAAAAAGGAAAAATCTCATTGATCCAGTGTACTGACAATATCTTCAAAATCTACCACCTTTTTTTTTGGTGATAACCTATTTCCTGCAAACTGTGTTATCCTGCAAACCTGTAAGAAAGCCAAGCCTAGCATGGAACAATTTGTTCAAGATGTGATTTTTTGTCACAATGGAGAAAACAACTCAAAAACATATTATTGTAGATCACGACTGTGTATGTTCCCATTTTAAAACTACATGAGTTACCAGCTGCTAACTATGGTGCAGAGCAGCTGGACCGAGACCCTGATCGTAAGTGGGGCAGTGCCTGCCGTGAGCCTTTTCCAGCTCCCACCTCTGCTCTCCTTCTCTTCATGGTCCCCTGGGCCCAGGTGCTGGTTATCACACTTGATAGCTGTTAGACAGAAGAGAAATGGATACTTATCATCACTGGCACAGTGCAGTTCATATTAACTGTTTTATTCCTCAAATCAAGTTCTAGGATGACTGGGTACAGCCTTAGTTTTATGGATCTGAGACCAGAAAAAAGAGGCTTTGCACAGTTTGGTGGTAAGACTTTTTATTTTTAATCCCCAAAGTAGTTGCAGAGCTACTTTCCGTCAGTGCCATCTTAATGTCTTTAAAATGTGTGACATGCACACCCTTAATTTCATCTCCTCTCTCATATATATGTTAGGGAGTGGGTACAGTAAGACAAGGTACAATTATTGCTATCTGTTCCTAGTTGAGATACCTGAATTGGGTCTGTCTGTGTGACTCCCTTCTTGGTCTCAGTAACAGCTTCTACTGCAGCCCTCTCTGAAGCCTGTTCATAAGTCCTTTTAACTGACTGGGTTTGAACACAACATTTCCTTTTCAGTAAGAAGATAGTTAGCTCTCATTTCCTCATACAAATGTTAGATTAATCATAATTTTAACCAAGAGAATTTTAGACCAATGCATTTTTTTAGGTATATCCCCAGACAATGAAGGATAAAAAACATTTTAGAAACCAGCAACAGGGACAATCAGTCATCATGCTAAATCAGTCAGAAATGCTGACAGGACGAAACGTGTAGACACTATTTGTTCTTGTGATTCACAGCCATAAGTCCTCCAGGGGCATTAGGTGTCTGCCAAATGCCTCCGGGGGCATTTGGCACTTATGCAGCAAATGGCAAATCCATGGGTACCATGTACAAGACATCTGTTCTCAAACCCTATTTCTTCTTAATTTGGGCAAATCTCTCTTTTATTCACACTTGATAAGATTATCCTAACCACTGGCCTTAAAACCTATCCTTTTAGTACCTCTGCTAGCTTTTTTGGAGGAATAATTATTCGTTATTCAGTTTGCTGGCTCCTGTGAATCCTTTTCCCAGACACTCATCTCTCTCTGTGTCTGGGCACTTAGCCCAGGCTGTAGATTTCAAAGGCAGTGGGGTGCTGAGAGGTTAGACACCGTAATGTTGTAAGTACCTTTGTGGATCTAACATTTCATCATTAGCTGAAAATTGATACTTTGCTATTTGTTTGAGCAACAGCTGTATATGCAATATAAAGATAAGGGTGTACACAAAGTGTTTTGTGTGTTGGAGATAGCTTACACAATTCATTATAAATGTAACAACAGGGCTGAAGTGTGTTACATTTTGTTCCTATTAGCATTTAACACATTCTTCAATGTAGAGATGCTAAGATGCACGGTACTGTCATGATTGAACTTCCTGCTGCAATGATGGAATGGTGTTTCTTCTACACCATCTTGACTGAAAATAGCTTTTTTAGATACTGCAGTTTTTCAGTGCTTGATATCCATTCCACACAAAATGTAGATGGCTGTATATAGTGTATTATACGTACGCATTTTGTAATATTTGCATTTGAGTTTTATGTGGAAAGAATGTTTTTTTCCTAAGGGCCATTGCATGAATAGAAATGGTTGGAAAATGCACTCTAAAAATTTATGAGGTAACAAATTATTCCTTTATGTCATTTTTTAGGATCTGTTTTACTTTTTGTGCCTGAATGACTTTGGGGACATTTGAGAGCTTGGCATTGTTTTTCAGTTTTTCCTTTTTAACAGTGAATTGCTGTTTGTTAAATTTACAGGGTGTCTGCTAAATGTTTCTCTTACATTTACAGACCCATTACTTGAGAAAGAGGTTGCAGTAAAGGCCTTTTTGAGTGTCTATCACAATGACATAATATCAGCTTAGAAAATTGGCTAAAGCTTTTTGTAATACAGTGTCCATCTTTTCATTACTGGATTGTCAAAGATACCTGGTGAATATGAGGGTCACTTATTATACGGGCTCATCTGTTGTTATTGGCAAATTAGCTGTCCGTCATGGGGAGACAGGCTGTTCATAAAAATGTGAAGAAATGTGTTGCCAGAGAAAGGCACTCTATTTCATATTAAAGCAGATAAATAATTTGTGTTATACCTTTATACTATTTATAGATCATAAAGAAATGTGTACAAAGAGTTTTTGTTAGAAATGACAGGTGTTCTGATTTGCAAATATTATTTCTTTCATGTAAAGCAGAGAATAATTCAGGATAAATCTATATGGTAGTATGCACATCTCAATTTAATAAAATAATAATGTAACTTCCCAAGAAATTGATGCATAGCTGAAAAAGGTGATATGTTTGCCTATGTCTAAAACTGGTTTCATATGAAAGTTGTTATTTTTATATTGTCAGTTAATAATTCCATGCTTCATTTATGCCATGTCTAAACTTGATTCTAACTTAGGATCTGCCTGTGCAGACAACTATTGAGGTCAGATGTGATTTGCAGAGGCAGAACGAAATCTGATAATGAATCCCTAACATTTTCTAAATACTACATTTGAATAAAAGAAATATAAAGGCTCCATAAATACCTTTACTCTGATTGTTTGTTTTGCTTCAATATTAAATACATTCAGCTTAATAAAGCTAACACAAGAGACCTCTGTAACTTCATGTGGTTCTTCGTCCCAAGCTGCATCTGGCTGGACACCTGTTTTTGTTCAAATTCTGTCACTGACAGTGTGTATCAACCAAATTTGTAAAGTACTTTGGAAAAACATAAGGTTCACATTTTGATAGGGACAACTAGACTGTTGAGAAAGTCGGAAATCCTCTCCATATGCAACATAGCCATCTAACTGGGATTTTAGTTGTCTAATTATCTTTCATATGTAGAAGTGTATATGCCCCAAATTATTTTATACATCAGAAAATAAATACTGGGATTCATTAAAAATAGAAGAGCTTTTCTAAATTCTTATTCTTATTCTTACTCACGCTGAAGGCAATCTTCACTGCTGAAGTGTTTAGATGCAGAGATGCAAAAATTATCATTTGCTTTGCCTTTGTCTAGTAACATGTCACTTTTTGTTAGAAATAAACATTTTCTCATTTTCTTCATTTCCTGTTTTTTTTAACGATTAGATTCTCCACAAGAAGCTCTTATTTTGGAAATTACAGGCAATAGCAAATATTGGTGGGAGTTAGATATACCAATGTAAATCAGGCTATAGTTCTTAAAGAGAAAACAATTAAAATAACCAAATCAGCAAATAATCACACAAAGATCATCTATGTTATTGGAAGTTGGTGCTAATCTGGACTCGGTGCTTCATGGAATATGCTTAAGGAATCTTTCTCATTGTCTGCTCAAACACTGATAACAATGTCATAACTGGGATGTAGGGATTCCCCTGCACATCTGTATGAAAGCCATTAAAAATCAGAGTTTCAGTAGAAATTTGTCCCTTTTTTCAGAGCAGGTAAAATGTAAAGATTTCAATTAGCACTTTCCTCCTTATGTCAGGAAGAGATATAAATAACACCTATGAGTTTGTGTTCATTTGCTGATTAGTAATTTAGAATATTCAATGACAACCCAAAGCCTCTTAAATAATTAAGACAACTTAATTAAGAATGTCATAATAACAATTAGAAGTGATCTGCATGCATTCATTCATAAGTTCTCTACTTGATTCTGTAACCACAGCATTTATTATTAACCTTATACTCTCTGATGAAAAAGCAGAGGTGTATGATAGTACCTGCTACCAAAGAGCCACTTTACAAACATAAGATAACTGTCAAATTATGACTCCACAGTTAAATGCAATCCTGTGGCAAGGATTGGTTCTCAGCTGCCATAAATTTGGATAGGTTGGTAGAACTCAGTCCTAACAGAGTACAGTGCTTGTGGGTCTGGCTTGTGGGTCTGGCTCAGGACATTGTTCTAAATTTTATATAAAAAATAATATAACCTGTACCTGAATTGAACTTTTAATGCAGTATTGACTGTGTAAGTTCGTACTGTGCATATTTCAAAATACAGATAAGGTAACTTTTGGCTGCTCTGCCTTATCTCAGATTACTGTCTTGTTTTCTTTGCCTGCCTGGTTAACTGCGGAATATTTGAAGCGTGGATATTTAATGTGTTAAAATTATCTTCTTTTTTTTTTTTCTTCTTCTTCTAATTTTTTTCAGGAGGTGTTTGCATTGCTCAGTCACTCAAAATCCCTCGGGAGCCAAGACCAGGAGAATTTGAGAAGATCATCAAGCGCTTGTTGGAAACTCCAAATGCTCGAGCAGTGATCATGTTTGCCAATGAAGATGATATTAGGTGCCTGTTTCCTAATTTTATGTGTTAAAGAAATTCTTTCTTCACAGAGATGTTCAACTGGCTGGTGCAGAATAGAGTAACACAGGAGGGTTAAGATTTAATCCCTTGTAAAAATTCTTGGAACTCTGATGATAAATTAAGTTGCAATTATTTAGTGATCTGGTCCTTTATTCTGTGGAGATCTAACCTCTTCCTAGCTCCTCAAAGTGCAGCTCCAATAGACTGTTATTTGGTGACTGAAAAGGAAGAAACCAGTAAGAATGCTAGAAAAATATGCCTAAGATGAAACAAATTAACTACTACAGTACTGTATCTTGAGTTCACTACAGATGTTGTTGAATTTGCTTTAAACTGAAAACAATTGACTAATTTGTTAGTGTGAGCTTACTTATGCATAGCCAGAATTAATGCTGGGGATTTTCAAGTTCTTTGTAAATGCAGTTTGTTTAATTAGTCATCTGTTGTGTATTTGCAGGCGAATACTGGAAGCAGCCAAAAAAGCTAATCAATCTGGCCATTTCCTCTGGATTGGCTCAGATAGCTGGGGGTCAAAAATTTCACCGGTTCAGCAGCAGGAGGAGATTGCGGAAGGAGCAGTAACCATTCTGCCCAAAAGAACTTCAATAGATGGTAGGAATGCACATGGCACAAACCCGTCATTTCTGACAGCGTTAAAGCACCCTACTTCTCTTAAAAAAAATCCCACAAAACCATTAAAAAAATCATGTAGTCCTTTATTACGGGGAAAACTTGTGTTGGCCTGATCCAACATTTACTTAATAGCTCTGTTGAGATGAGGAAATGCTGAATCTGCAATTCGGCAGTCTTATTATTGTCTAATAACTAGAGCACGTGTGGTGGAGAGCTTCCTACCCATAGCCTGGTGGTTCTTAGGACAAAAAAGGAGAGTATCAGATTAATGATAACACAGCATGTTCTCCTGGGAGGAGATCAATCTAGGCTCTGATTTCCTCTCCTAAACTTACTTAAAGAAGCCACTATACCAACAAAGTTTCTGAATTGGTGGATGAAGTAGAAGCTGTTGGTTTGAATCCCCTTATTCCTGGGAGGGTACTGGACATAGTAACATCTCTTACTGCCTGGGTAAGTGCACTAAACTAGTAAACAATTAGAAAAACTGAGCACTATTGATACTACTTGGAGAATTTAGTCAGATTTGTAAAGAGCTTAATCCAGATGGTATGTGTTAGTTGTGATTTCATTATGGCTGCTGGGTTGTAAGGCTGGTGCAGAATCTGACCAGGTTTGAGGAGGAGTCTTTAGTTTCTCAGCTGTGGTCATTAAACATTATAAATAGAAGCAGAACGCTGGCTCAACAGAGAGGTACTTGCTGGTTTTATATGGTCTTGAGATGAAAATTATTTGGACTGCAGTCTTTGACTAAGCAGTGATTATAGTTTGTCTAATTTCTTGTAGGTATCCAATTCTTTATTTGGGTCATCTGTGCATTAAAAATTTTCCTAACTATCTGCAATGCATTTTTTAATTACAGAATTCTGCTCGAACTTTAGAGACACTTTAACTGCTGTAGATATTTAAATAAAAAAAATATTCTACAGCAAATAGAGGATAATAACAAATGTACTAGTTTTTTAGTTGTTAGATACTGCTATGCTCATAAAATGTCTTGTTACAGTAGTTTGTACCTCAAGCTTTTTCTTCTTCTGATATTTACACAAGATCTGTTGTTTTCTTTAAAAGACTAATTTTATATTGTATAATTTTTTAATGCTTCTTTCACTTCTCTTAAATGTAGGATTTGATAGATATTTTCGGAGCCGAACACTTGCTAACAATCGAAGAAATGTATGGTTTGCAGAATTTTGGGAGGAGAACTTTGGATGCAAGTTAGGATCACATGGAAAAAGAAATAGCAATATCAAGAAATGCACAGGTAACTGTGAAAATAAAACATCTGAAAGTTGTTTATTGGAGTACAGGAATGGGACTGCTTTCTTTTCATCACTTCTGGCTCCCTTCAATTCTCCAATACAACTTATTTTGTTGTAAAACTGTGAAATTTTTTCTTAAACATGAAGAAAAAATTCATGGGCAATGTTTGAGAAAGTTAGTAGTTAATTTGCACAAATCCAATGATGGTACAGATTTTGTTGAAGGCTTGTAGCTGTGGTTCGATTCCATTCATGTTTTCAGTGACCTCTTCTCTCACCCCATCTATAGCTGTCAATATGAGTTTTTTAGGGAACAGGCACATCACAGTATTTCTCATATTGTTATCCTTGAAGTATATACAGAGAAAATTAAATTTCTGTTTAAACTGTTGAGGTCTTGATCATAGGTCAAGTCATGAACTCCTTATTTAGTTTACAAACTGTGTTTGAGGATGAAATAAAAATCAAATCAATATATCCTTATTATTTATCCTTACATGAAAAGAAATACTAGGATTCTGTATTGTACAATGAAGCTGAAAGTCTCTATGAAGTTTGAACAAAAACCCTATGTAACTGGCACTGGTGTTCTTAAACATGCCTCCTCAGGTGGCATACCCAGGCACAATTGTCATGATAGCTAATGTAGCAGTCACATCAAGTAGCTCTGAGTTTTGTGTCACCTGTGAGATGTTGGCTTTTCCTTGCAGGGCTTACCACAAGATTGCTACCTTTAGTCTTCAGTGACTACAGCAGACTGTTTATATTACTTTTTATGTAGATAGATTTTCCTAATATCAGGACTCCCTGTTTCATTTGTTTAATTACCTCCAACACCCCCAGCAGTACTGGTAGTGACCACCATCTCTGTTACTAGCGGCGGCAGGAATACTCCATTTTCTGCACTGCATACTTCATCCATGTGCCTTGATTTCCCTGACAGCGTTTTGTTTCACCAACAAATTTTTGTTCACTCACTGGTCCAAGATTTCTGGCTGCCTGGTGACACTGTCTGCAGCCTTTGTTACGGGGGGGTGCGCTCCCAAACTTTCCGCGAACAAAAGCTGCACACCAGCACCATGCTTCTGGCTTTGTCAGCCAGACATACTGTGCGGTCTCCAGCCACGTGCACTGTTAGTCCTGTGCTTCCAGAACCATCAGATTTATTGTATGTGTACTGTGCCATCGATTCAAAGACTTACTGCACTGGGCTTTGCAATGCACAGATATATCTCACACAGAAATATGAAAGCCATGCATGCGCTCTCTCATTTCAAAAACGGCACCTTGTTTTCTGCCTTTTAGCACATAGTCCACAAAGAAAAGGATGATACTCAGTTTCTCACTGAACTAAGTGATAGCTCATTACTCTAATCCTTTACTCCTTGGCCTTGATTCATACAGCAGTAAGTCGTGGCTGGCTAGTTACCCATGTCTGGGAAGGGATTATTTTGTTTTTACTATTTTAAGTGGAAAATAGACGCTTTTTTGAAGTTCTTCAGGTGGAATGAGTGGTGTATGTGTTGTAGTTTGGGAAGCTCTAAATGTTATCACAGATGGTTGTATGACTTGTTTCAGCCTCATCACATCTGTCAAATGGAAGTACCAAGCGAAAAGTAGTATATAAAATGCATAGGCTGTGTCCTGATAGATTCAAAGTAATTTGTGATTTGAAACGGATATCCGTATGCTTTTATGAAACAAAATTATGGTGTGTTCTCTGTGCCTGAAAACAAAAAAGAAAACATATTCTGCACCCAGAAAGTTAACGTAGTATCAAAGGATGGGACTAAGAGGTAGGCAGTCTCATATGAAGGTTGCAGGTGCATTTTCACCTGCAGGGGAAAAAAACCTATGAATCTATGAATAATTCTGCAAGTAGGAGCACCTATGAGTGATAGAACCCTTGACTAAAACCACCTAAAGGTGGCTTACTACAGTAGAAAAGACCCTTGGACAGTAACATGCCTGAAACAAGCTGGTGATTAATCATGATCCCTTTGCTTATCTAACTCAAAGGGTTGGATAACAAAAATTGCCAAAATCTGTTCTTTTTAAGTAAATTGAATGAAGAGATGAGGGTGAAAGTTCAAAATAGACCTCCTGTGATTTATGGAGAAATGCTAGGTAGAGAATAGGGAAGTGCCACCCCCCACCCCCCAGTCTAGACCTAGAGAATCACAGATGGCGTCTTGAGCCCCACCAGTTCATTTGCCAATGAGACAAAGAGAGGCAGCAATGAAATCCTGGCTGGTTCTTCATACCACAGCCCTCAAAGCAGACGAGTCAGTCTCCTATGATATTCTACACCTGCTAAAGATTAAAGAGGAGAATATCCCATCCATGAATTTATCTTCCCCTTCAAAGGCCAAAGATGTTACTTCATGGCCAAGTCTGCCCTGAAGTAATGGCTGTAAATGGAAGAATGAACCTTCTACTTTCAGTAAGAATGTAAGAGCTGTTATATTTAATTGTTTATAACTTAATATTGGAGACTGATCCTCGCTCTATCCCAGTTGCCAGTTTTCCCTGTAGCTTGTGTAGTTTCTCAGTCCTAAATTTCAGGCCAATTTTTAAAAAGAAAATATTCCTATCTCTAGCTCAGGACTTGAAGACTGAACTTAAAACCACCATTTATCCTAATTTTCCCATATTTTTTCTGGGAATTGCAGATAATAAGATCTTCTTTATCTTTAGCCCACCAGCCCAATTTGTATGTCATGTCAATAACCACTGATACACTGAAAGAAATCTGAAACCACAAGGTACAACCATAATCTGAAAATCTCCCTCTCCAAATATATTAAAAGGCAAATTGATAGGTATAAATTTTTCTCAGGCTTGAGTTGTGTTTTATTAGGCATTCCTTTTTATCTTAGCTAGGAGGTACTTGAATCTTTTCCTCATATGATATTTGTAATTTCCAATAACAACAAAACTGATATTCCTGTTCTCTGGTTAGTCAAGTTATTCATAACTTTAAATTGTTACTACCTGCAGTCAGTTTTCTAACAATCTAATCCAATTTAAAGCATTTTTTTTTTTCCTCTGAAGATACTAAAAAATGCTTCGTAGCGTAAAATATTTCTCTCTTTTCTTTTCCATGTAAAATCAAGTCTTTTTAGCACTGAAAGTCCTGAAAGGGATTTCCTCTCTTTCAAAGTTAAGAATTACAAAAAGGCATAAGCCTTCTTCCCTCCTTGTATGTATCTCCTGTTCTTACACATTACTGATTATTATAGTCTAGTGTGGTAATGGCTTAAACAGTTTATTTAAAGAAAAACACTGTTTTAAAACTTTAAAAATACTGTTTATTTGTGGTTGCTGTTGCTTCTTATTCCTAAAAAAAAATTGTGGTTTGGTGACAGATACATAAAACAGTAACTTTCTTTTGAGTTTGCCTGATCATTTGCTTTCTGATTTTTTGCTAATTTACAGAAAGCAATGATTCACCTAAACTTTGAAAAAGAAATTGCTTTGCCACTATTGATTTGCAATTAGCTCTATGTGTTTCTGGATGTGCATGTACATTGACCAAATCATCAAGACTAGAATAGTTCATTGAAAAATATTAGAGTGTTGGGGTTTTTTTTCCCAACATTTCTGAAACTGAAAAAAAGTAAATACCAAACTGGGCTATTAACTTAGAAAACATGAAACAATTATTCAATGACTACCCTTAAACTTTTTCAATCGGGAAGTGGAAAGGCATTTGCAGGGAACTTGTTTGTCTTACTACAAGAAAACAGAAAAGAATAAAGCACTACAAGGATTGAACGGTCTGTAGAGATTACAAGAAGCCTCACTTGACATATTTATTCAAGGTGCTGGTTTTCTATATTCAATAAAAAAGATCTTTAGTGAGACATGAATCTTTGAGAGATCTTCAACACCCTTTCTTTAGCACTGGAATCTTTTTGTGGGGATGAGAAACTTTTCACTCATCCCTGTGTCCCAGCAGAAAACTGTAGACAGACACAGCACTCATCCTTTGCTTACCTGCATTCTTCAAGAGGAAGGGCTTGCACCATGGTTGTGGGAGATGGCAGAGATGGTATGCCTCTTGCTCTACTTTAACATCCTGGGGAATTTTCCCATACCCTCAGCTTCCCACTTGACTCAATTTGTGGGCCAGGTTTTTGGTAGCTGAAGATTTAGCAATACTTGGAAACATTACAAACTGACCAGACATATTGCTGGTGTTGTGTTAACTCCAGGTCTTGGTTGTTGAGCTATTACTTGTTAGTCCCACCTTAAGATAGGTTTCTAGACCTTGTGTTTCTTAAGAAATGTACAAAGATATGAGTACAAAGATTTGAAAATGAAACAAAGATATCCCAGAGTACTCTTGCATTGAATTGTGGGGCTGACAATACGCACCATCAATCTTTCAGAAGGCCAAACCACAGTGATAGAAAAAGAAAGCAGCATTAATGACGAAGAGTTAAGAAAGAACAGTAAGAAGTAAATGAAATGCACTCCGATTTGCTTCCATTAGCCTTGCAGAATGTTAATATTTTATTTCATTCTAACAAAAAATTCCGAGGAACTTCTCTTTTCGTATATGTATACATACACATGTAGATTTTTTTTGCATTTGCATGCATAAGCAGATAGAAATCTAACTAATCTAAGTTGCTCACTGTATGGTGTTTTAATGTGTACAATGATAGCTTCAAATTCAAATCTGACGTAAGATATAATTCTGTTGAGATTTGTTCTGGATTTTCCCCATGGCACCCCTTCAAGGCATGCATTTATCATAGCATCTGCAGGCTTTGAACAGCAAAATGTGGTATTTTAATAAAACCTCAACAGAAAAGTTAATTAAAAAAGGTCCTTTGTGCACATCCCTACAGAAGTAGTCTCTCCCCCTGTTTTGTATGGTTAGCATTTTAACTACTCTGCAAACCTAATCAGTCTGTAACTGCCTATAATGACTGACTGCACTGCTAAAAATAAAGATGGAAGAGTTTCTAAAAGCATACGGAGAGCTGTGTAAATTAGTCTAATTTCAATTTGCTCTATCAAACTGAACTATTTGTTTCACTGAAAAAAAATATCCCAGTGCAGGATAGTAGACATCATGCATACCTAGGAACTTTACAGATACATTAATTGTTTCAACTAACCTCTTCAAAAACACAATAGCACCTAAAAATATTAACAGAAATAAGTAGATTTACTCTGTGTGTATGCATCCACATTCTGAAAAATTTATAGCACAAATTGAAAAGTTCAGTAGTAGAATGTGAATCTTACAGAGGTACAGTGTGTTGCCATTTAGTTTGAGTAATGGTTCCATTACAATAAAATCACTCCTAAAGTAGGTGTTTTTTTCTTGATGAGACCTACACAAAGTTAAAAAAAGTCAGAATAGGTGCAGTTGAGACACGTGGTGAGTTGCACCACAATTCCCAAAAGGCACTAAGGCTCAGGAAGGACTGTTTTTGAGCACACAGAAAGAGCTGCATGCTGTCCCTCATTGTGTGACTTGTGTGTTGTGACCTGTATGTTTATGCATGAGGTAGAAAGGGCAATTCTTATTTTTCCTCTTATTTTTCTGTTTGCCGTTTTCTTGATTCCCTTTTGAAAAGCAGCTTATAAACACATTGCAGAAGGATTTTTGACTTTATATTTATGTCTGTTGCTGTTTTGTGTAGGTACAGTAATTCTCTGCAAAAATCACAGTAGTTAAATTTGCAGCATGATAAGCAGGAGTCAAGTTGACTGTTGAATCTTTGCTACCCATCACATCAATTGGACACAAAAAGCTTTGAGGGGTAATTTTCATAGTCTAAGCTGTTTCTCACTCTGCTTTGGACATTATCTTAGAACTACAAAAATTGTGTGTCACAGGTAGCTGCACTGCAGTAGTCCCATGCCACCTCTAATAGAGCGTTAAATCACACTAAATCATGTGTCATTAAATAATACATGGAGACAGAGAATATTTATTTTTGTTTTTAGGGCAATAGATCATGTCCCAGGTGGCACCAAGACCTTTTCCTAATGAGGAAGAGGTCAAAACCTAAATGAAGTTTAATTTCTTTATTATGGTATACCGTAGGTCATAAATTCACCATTTTTGCAGATTTTGTCTGGTTCCCAGTTTCAGAAGCCTGGGTAGTCAATTCCAAAGAAAAAGCGGGTGTCTGAGAATGGTGAGTGACATTCTGCCAAAATTAACAAGATTGAAATACGGGTTTTCTTGTGCTACACATCAGGTCAGAATGTTTAGATGAAATTTTCTTGTGATGGTGGAGAACTGGCAGGAATGAACCTTGTTGTCTCTCTGCTGTCAGTGTCCGATAGACTGATAAGCAATAGAAGACCATAACCTAAGGTATATTTGATCAAAACATACACATTCAGTTGTCTTACAAAGAGCCAGTTCTGGCTTTTATTTCAGAAACTGCAGAATTTCAGAAGATTCAATTTGAATCATATTTCATTCCAGCAACTGCTAATGTGCAGTGTACTGAGTATTACTCAGTATGTCTGAGAGCTGTCGAATCAGGGGGCCTAACGTACGCTACCCATTCACTGATTTGATTTCTTCATTTCACTTGCTGTCTTCCATTTTGTTGTTTCAGCAGCTGTTAGCATTTTTAGATCTCTTTATAATATATCCAGTGGAATATAATTTCTCACTCCTGTTGTCAAAGATTAAATTCACCTGCAAATGTGTCATTTTAAAAAGCTTCTTATCTAATGTGAAGAAGAAATTGTTGATTTATCCCATAAAGATCTTTGTTTCTCTATAATTTTATTTATAAATAGGAATTCAAGTCTTGTATTCTGTCAGGAAACATCAATTTTAGATCTATAATGTTTTACAAAGTTATGAGTCAGATTCCACTTCAGAATCATTTAAATAGAGTGTCTTGCCATTTTAGATTTGATGAACTTGCTGCCAAGTTGAAATACTTTTAATACGCCTATGTAGGTGCACATGTGTAGATGTGTTTGCTAGGAACTTATGAATCCAAAAATTCTTATTCCAGCTCAGAGCCTCTGCAAGAACGGCATACCCTAATGAACAAATTGTTGGTTTAAGAACAATTTTATGTGAACTCTGGAACTGCACCTTTTGAAATGTACCCTCAGAAAACTTTTAACCAATATTACTCTGTGATGCAACTTAGATGTCACACATGTAAGAATGTCATCTGTACACAGTCCTTGCTTGTGGGAGACGATAGTAAGTTACTCTGTGAATTCCAGTACCAGCCTGTACCACTTTGGACAGATGCTGGTAGAAAAGGAAAGCTGATAGTTGCACACCGTTCTTCCTCAGTTTGCTCTCCTCATATGCCACAAACAGACCCTTGCTGTGAACAGGAAAACAGGTTCTGTATAAGGTCAAGTCCCAGATATCCTTCTTCAGGTAGAATATTTGTTGGTTTGTTTGTTTTTTTTTTCCTTCTAAGCAAGTTCTTGCAATCCTGCTTTGTGAGAGGACTGGAAAAACTGTTTTTATTTTGTATATACATCATTCATGCTGTTATTCAAGCACTTCAGCTTATAGGGCTTAAACATTTTATAAGCGTGCACATTTGGTGTACATACCTGCAACCTGACTATATGCTTCATTAGACTACAAGTAGTACAATAAAAAAATAGTTTGTCTTCAAAAAGGACCATTAACTGCATAGTTTTCAATGTCCTTGGCTGCAGTCAGACGGATTGATCTGCTCATTGTAACGTAATAGAAGGTGACTCATCCTTCAGATCTGTTGACCAACTTCAACCACTCTAGCACTGTTCTGCAAACTAATCTGGTTGAGGGTTTTGGAGGTGAAACTCTCTTACCCAGCTCAGCAGCAGGCATGTTAATTTGGTTGAAAATGTTCTTCCATATTCACAAGTAGTGGACCATGATACTTTTTTTTTTCCTGGTCTATTGCATGGTGGGGGATACCAGTTGGGCAGAGATAGAGTGGCCTGTGTGAGGTACCTTCTTCCCCAGACAGCCCAGGTGACCTCACCACAATATCTGTGTTACCAAACAGTGCACCTCTGCAGAGCAAAGCAGTCAACAATGGGTGTTTGAGGTCCTCACTGTAGTCGTTTCAAGAGGTTTTACTTCAGGTTAGCATGGTCCTTTGAGATGGAGGGCCATAGCTGTCTGTATTCCCAATACTAATCCCATGGTTTGGTTTCCTCTGAAAGGCACTGGGATTGTGCACAGCAAGACTGCTCCACCGTGTCAAGGTGGGGGAACTCAGGAAATTTATTTCAAAACCACATTTCTTATCCAAATAAAACATAAGTGTAGCTGCACTCAAGGGACTGAGCGGGTAGAGCTGAAGAAAAGTGGACCCCTGCAATCCAGTGTTTTCAGAGTCTGTATGACGAGGGAAATTGGCTGCTCAGGATATAGATCCTTCTGAGTAAATAAGAAGGATGTAGAGCCCTCTCTGTGCTCAGATGGTGCGAACAAGCTGGATTTGACTGCTCTTGGCCTTTATTCGCAGAAGACTGCTAACTACACACTGACTGCATTATTCCATTGATTAGCTGTTCTGAGGGGGGAAATGTCTATTTAATACACAGCTCAATATTTATAAGCTATTTTTAATATCCTTGGAGTATTTGATGATTCTATATATATATTTAAATTTACCAGAACATAGTTTCTCAGTAGATAAAAAAAAAAAAGTAACTTGTTTATCCTGTTTTGTAGCTGCAGAAAAATGTCATCTTGTACATATACTGGAATGCAGAGTGACTTACATCATAAACTGTTGATGTAGAAGTTCCCAGAAAACACCCTTTTTTCTATTCGTTAATATTGATTTACAGGATATCAACATGTTAAAACAGATAGGAGCACAAGGGTAAAACAGAGGAAATTATTTAATATATCTGTTGTGATCTTTCTACTGATTATGTTTGATATTAAAAAAGTTTAAAGTTATTCTGATCTTAGATACCACCGATACCCCAAATAAATCTATATTTTCAATAAATATATTAATTTTATGGTATAATTAGTACAGGTAAACTAAGTGGTTTCATCATTTCATGAAGAAGCAATGATAATACTTAGTGTGGACTGCTTTTAGATCATGAACATTTTGAATACATTGAATAATTATTCACCTGTGAAATACCCCTGATTTATAAGTAATTGCTCACCTTTTGTGGAAGGGAGTTCAAATTGGTCATCTGTAAACAGATGCAGATGATTTTTAATCTACTGAGTAGAATTTTATTGCAGAATTAGACCCAGCAAAATCAATGGGGCATACATAATGGGCTATAGTATAAATCAGTGTAGAAAAGGAGGTCAGAATTTGTATTTTAATGGATATGCATATCCATTAAATGTACCAATTATAGTTCAATATTTCCAAAATATTATTTGTATCCAATATTTGAGATAGGTGTTTTTATATGGAGGGTTCTTATAAGAGAGGTCAGTTAGAAACACAAGTGTCCCCAGTTCGTGTTAAAATCGGTGTACCGGGGAGGAGAGGTATATTTGTTACATTGAACTTGCTCTGCCATGCGGTTAAAGCTGTGTATTATGTTTTTGACCCAAATTCTAGCTCTGGACTACTGCATGTTCAGGATTTGCAGGATTGCCCTTGGACAGAGCTCATGAGACGAGATTTACTTAATTCTTTAACTTCTGGCAGGCCACCTCCACATGTCTTAATAAGCTGCTTAGACTGGTATGACTTACCCTGTGAGGATGCCCATCTCTCTTTATGGACTGCAAATAGACCTAGATGACTACTTTGCCCCGCTTTTAGATTGCTCAAATCGAGTGAAATGAATGCCATTCCATGGTTGCACGGATCACCACTCTCTTAATAAAGCAATCTGCCTTCACAGTTCATGTAAGATCCTGGTGATTAATATTTCCTTATATTAATTATGAGTATATTACTTAAATGTTCAGAGGTAATTTAGCATCATTACAGGTACTCGCACAGATAGAAACAAAAGGGAAAGTAATACATGGCAGTCCTCTGTACATGGATTATTGGCAACTATTTCTCAGATCTGAATATGTGACTATTTGCCTATTGATAATACCATAGTTTTTCAGGATGCGATATCCTGTTGAATTACACAAAATATTTAAAGAGACTTGTTGACAAAGGTTTATATTTCAGGTTTATTTTTAGACTTTGTTTAAAAATGAAGTATTTAATTATTCTGGCCAAGATCCTTTTATTCTGTGATGAGATAATCCCATGAGACAGACAAATTAAGGCTTTAAAATCTTTGATGAATCTACATAACGTACATGATCTGTCACTGAGACAAAAGCAGCTGGTGTTGTGATCTCACACACTACATACCCTGTGGAAAGCAAGTTGCTTTCAATTTATTAAAGTGATACTGTGGGATAAGGTGTGCTTCCATCAGTGGTATCTTCAGCTGCATCAGTAAACAACGGGTGATTAATCCTGTGGGGTTGTTCTGCTGTATCTTCAGCATTTGCTGAATTTGGCAGCCAAGAATGGTACCTTAGTTGGTTTGCCTACTGTCTTAGTTAAAATTTAAGATAGTGAAAGGGAAGGTCTATGCACTATATACATTCCACTTGACCTCAGAAAATAATAAGACCCAAATGTCTTCAAAAGCTCTGCATTCATGGGGCAGGTGTTGTCCTGAGGCCATGGTCTACCATGCTGTTCAGGTTTCCCTTGCTTTCCATCTGTTCCCTACTTTTCCATGTGCTAAAGTATAACCTCTTTGGCTCAGAAATTGCATTTTTCAGATTTTCTTTTTTTAAACAGTGTTTCCTTGTTCTATTCTTTCAAGCAACAAAGAAGAAAAACAAGTTGGTATTTGCATGTGTCAAAACCCCATAAAGTTGGAGGAGTCCAGTGGAACCATAAGCATTCCTAACTTAGAAAATAAAGGTCCTTTTTCACTTTCAGTGTTCAGTTCTGACTATTGGTAGACTTTTTCCTGAGCCATACCCTTGAAAGAGCAGTACTTCAGAAACTCTCGGATAGATCAACTATTATTCTCTCATCTTGAAATGAACAAATCATTCCATCACCTAAAGCACTTCAAGGTAAAATTTTAAATTGTCTCTTCCTGTGACTTTTGAAACTACAGCAAACAAGAAACAGATTAATTTTATTTTTTAAATTTTGAAAAAGATCCTGAGACTCTCAAAGTGGCAGTTTTAGGAAAATTCTAAGTGTTGTCTTGGAGAGCGATCGAACAAGCTATGCAATTCACTGAACCTTCTTGCAAGGTATATTAGATATAAAATCTGAAAATGTAACAAACAGTCCATGTGTATAGATTACTGAATAATAGATTTTGATTTTTAACTTTTTGGACAAAATGTTAGCTTATGCCAAAAAGCTAGAGTAGAGAAAAGCAATTTGCAAAAGTGAATAGTATGACTATGACACAAAAAAGCTGTCATGTGTTCTGCATCCTGCTTAAAAGTATGTAACGTTCCTCAAAATCTAGATAAAAGCAATCCAGAAAGAACAATGTACAGACCACAATTAACCACTGGCTTTGTAATTAGTCATTCCAAGTAAATAATAAACATAAGATTATAAATGGCTTTCACACAATTTGGAAAGTGAAAATGAGGATAAAATTTCCTATAAATTGGTCGTTATTTACTGATAGATAAAACACACACATTCAGGCATTTAATTCCTGGAATTTGCAGCAGTGTTTTAAAATGGAGACAGGAAAAAACTATTAAATTAATTCACTTATTAGATTGTACAAGTCTTCACGGCAGCTAACAGAACTGGAAGTGAGTATGTAAAGGTCTTTTACATTTGCAATTTCTGTGTGCAGTGGGGTAGTGTGGAATATAAAGATTGGTACCTGACAGCCTGCAGGAAAAAGGGCAAATTAATCTACATATTATAGTGTAGGTTCTGCACTTTTTCAGCAGATCTACCTGCGGACTGGATATCAGCCTTCATGATAACACTTTCCTGGCACTCGCTGTTAAACATTGTTCCTTTACCCAGACTCAGATTGACCCATACCTTAGCAAAGGGCAGCATGAGACTTTCAGGTCTGCATAAGATTTGGGTTGAATTTTGGATGAGTGTTAAGGTCACTTTCCATTTCATCTGAAATGTTGTCACTAATTCCTCTGTGAAATTGTCTTTCATGTAATTTATGATGACGATAAAAGAACCAGGATTTGGAACACAAGATCAAAGATACTGTAACTTAGTTGCACAAAGATAAAGTACACAAAGGATGTGTAATGGCCAAATCTTCAATGCTGTACATGAGTGTTGCTTTTTTGACATGAAGAGGTATGAGATTTGAGAGGACATGGCCCCTTCCAAATGAGAGTAATAACTTGATTTTTGTGTGGAAATCACATAGAGGTCAGTAATCAAAGGCTGAGTAGGATAAGAAAAGCTTTAAAGGAATGATCAGAAGGGAAGCTACATTGCTTTTCACTTTAGAAGACAAGAGGTTTAGATCTTAAAAGTAAGATGAAAATAAGCAGAGCTTTATAGACAGTTTGCACAGAACCTTGAAATAGAGACAAGAAGTTTGAACATCCTATGAAAAGGGTAACCAACCAAGAATTTGTCCTCAACAATACTAAATTCTAAAATTCTCTAATATCTATGAGGAAAGTGGTACGTGGGAGGGAACCGCAGTGTGTATTACTCTGAAATCTTCCTTGGTCTGCATTTATGTAGTTCTATTTTCCACAGTTTATCCTTTTTTTTTTTTCTCATTTTAGCATGAATCACTCTTCTGGGAAAAAAAAAAAAAGAAAAGAATTAAAATTTCTTGCAGTCTCCTTTACTGTGATACTGAATCATGTTGTCTTTTGCTTTTAGAGACTTTAAGATCAGGGCTATATGTTTACTTTCAGTTATATGTGTGACATTGAAAAAAAGAAAGTATGCTTTTATAATTTGGATGGTGCTTTTATCAACTCCCTTGCCTTTTTATGGTGCTACTTAAAAAAGTCTTAAAAAATCAACATTTCATTATTAACTTATTATTGGTTTATTTATTTATTCCTTCTTATTTTAGAAAGGTGTATATGAGCATATTTTGCTCATGATTACAAACATGCTCATTCATAGTTCTATCTGGAATTGGGTCTGGTGCATTCTTCCAGATAAAACCCAACATCCTTTCTCTTGTTTGGGTTCTTTGCTTGTTGTTTGTGTTGAACATTTACAGTATCTCTGGCTGATGCTTCATTATGATATTTACTTGCATGAAATATGGCTATCTGAATGTTCAGATGATCGTGTTTTCTGCTTCTTCACTTTGCATAACTTTCTGTAGCATTTAATTTCCTTTGCTGCTATTGTGACTGAGTGGCCAAAAACATTGTCCTCTCACTCTTCCTGATCACGAGTACAATTCCGTGACACTTGTTGATAAGGTTAAAATTTAACTTGTTGCCCATCTGTTCTTTAATATATAGTGTTAATTTATGCACCTGGTCTGATGTCATTTATCATTCCTAGACATTTGGTTCATGGTGTTCGAGTCCTTAGTAACTCTTTTATAAGACTATGTACATTTTGCTATAGGTCAGTACATTAATCCCTTTATTAACGTGTTTTTGACTAGGTTTTTTGTTTTCAAAAGCTGTCCTTTTTTAAATGGAGTTTTGAATTCACGTTTAAATTAGTTCTCATTTGAGGGTGAGAAACTTAATTACATTATGATCAGGCATTTCAGGTGTAATGATGCCTTCAAACAGTTTACTGTGCGATGCTTAGAAATACAGCTCCAGTCCTGCAAGGTAGGCTGTATGGGGTGCACTTACGCATCTGTGCAGGATTGCACTGAATTCAGTACGATTTCACAGCTGAAAGGACTCAAGAGTGATTATGGCAACATGCAGCATGTCTTAAATATATTTTCAATCCAAGTAAAAATATTCCATAGCCAGTTCCACAAAGAAATAGTAATTTTTAGTGCCTTTACTTTGCCTTCTTATGATGTAACCCTAGAGAGTAGCTAGCTATTTGAAAAACTGCATTATTAACACTTTTCACTGGTCATATTTTCTGTTCTTCAACTTTGTATGTGATTCATTTTCTGATCAAAGGGTGATGATATAACCCTATTCCTTGTTTTTGGATATCCATACAGATCTACCCTCTGGGGTGTTCCATTTTAAAATATTATTTCAGTGTACAACATGCATGTGTATATGCCTTGGTATACATTTATTCTCCTATATAAAATCTCCTTTCCCTCCACCTTAATTTCATTGTTGACGCTATCTGTATGCAAGTTCACAGAAGATGCTATTGAAGCAAAATATTTTGCCTTTCCCATCCCCTTCTTCTCCCTAATCATTCTGTTACTTCAATTCAGCATAGAAACTCTAAGCAGGATGTGGAGAAGGGCTGAGAGAGTTATTAAGAGTCAGAGCAGACTGCCTGGAGAAAGGGGAGCTGAAGCTGCAGTAGCTGGGATTTGGGGCTGGAACTCTTGGTGTTGACAAGCACTGGCAGGCCACAGGGGAACTGTTGCCAGTCCCCTCTCCCTCTTTGCTAATCTCCAATGATAAACTTAAACTGTTCAAAAAAGCAGAGCATCTCCAATGACTGCTGTTATACATTCAGGACCTATTTCGGAAAGTGGGAACAAATACAATAAGGGTCAAAACCTTTATTCCTAATTTATTATTCAGGAAATCCTCTTGAGAAGCAAAACTGCAAAGAAGATCAATCTTCTATTTCAAAAAGGAATTTGACACATGGAATTGAAATTAAACCAGACCATTTTAAAATTCAAAGCAAAAGAGAATTAAACCTTTATTATACTTTAATGGAAATACTGTAGTGTGTTATCTAACATAAAAATCAAACATATGTAACTAAATGTTTCAAACTGCTTCAGTTCTAAATGCAACAATTATATTTTCAACATAGTGCTGATTTTCTGTGTTGTTTTCCTTATACACCAAAATTTTGGTAAGTAAGGTTTTTAGAAAGTGTTCTTGTTGTGATGGAAATACATCCTCTAGTGAAATGTAACTCTGTTACAAAGCGTTTCCATAAGGCTATAGGTTAAGGTGAGAAAAAAAGTATCATTTGGAACCCAGAAAAAATATTTTTATCAAAGCAGTGTATTACAATTTATTGTATACAGTATGTATGTAAACAGCTACCTGTGCAAATGTTTATCTAGCACATGGCTGATGGAGACAATAGTAAGAGTGTGTATAAATTATGTGCTGATTATCATGAATCATACAGATAAAAATGTTGGTGTCTAGTAATTTTCCATTCCTCTAGACAATGGATTTATCTTTCTATGGGGATATTTTTCAGAAAAGAATATCTACATTATGCATTTCATCTCTTTCTTGAAATCAAAAATGTGATTGTAGAAGTAGAATGTCAGGTGGGAGCAGGTATACTCACCACTTAACACTTATGTACTTCCTGAAACCAGGCTATGTCAATAACTACAAGAGGTTGAAGCTTTCTAGAGGATGCAAATCTGATGCTCTTATATAACTTCTTAGATTTTAAACTTATTTCCAAAAATAGCTGTATTTATGTCTCTTCCCTTATCCTGACCTGGGATCCTCTGAAAAAATTAGGATGAAAACTTTAGGAAATTACTGCACGTGTATTACAGGGACATGTTACTCAGCTTTTTTGAAAGACTGAGTCTGGGCAGTATCATGACATTAGAAATTAAGTAAATCTTGTTCACCATGAGTTATTGTTCAAGAAAGCTGTGGTTTTCTTTTGTTTTAATTCAAAATACATTGATAATTGTAGAAACCTTTAATACAAGCTTTTCTTGTTGGAAGATTCTTTATTCCTCTTCCTTATTTGTGGGGATTTTTGTGTATTGTTCAGACATTTAGAAAAATCAAGCCCCTCTTACTGATGGATAAATTTTTCTTGGCCAGGCATTAGGGCAGCTCCCTCTTTCCTCTTCGGTATTCATGCCGTACAACAGACAAATTCTTGGTTATTTGTAAGCCACCGAGGGTAAGAATGCACTCAGCTACATGGATACAGATTTCACCCCAGCTGTGAAATTTTGTCAACTGGCAGGCTCTGGTGGAGGGGAAGCATCTAGCTACTGTGAAGGCTGAACAGTCTTCAGGGCTCCAACAAAGTGAAGTCTCCAGTCAGATCAGTGGATATTTTAGTTTTTGTTATGCCATGTGTAAACTTTGAGATTTCCCATCTCAAAAGTGTGCAATGTATGCATACACTGTGGTTTCACTGGCACTTCAGTTATTGATAATTTAGATACAGCTATTTCCCCACACTTAGGAACTGATTGCTAACTCAAATATAGACAAATTGCTAATATTTTAGGGTGTGATTTTGGTTCTTAATGTGATTGCTTGTGAATAGAACTGTGCTATACAAACCTAGGTCCATTGTCCATCCGTCCACCTGGCAAAAAAGAGAGAGAAAAAGAAAGAGGGGAAATGTTACTTGTATACTGCCCCAAATCATGTATTGCCTACCTGTTTGATTACTGATCTGGTGCATGCAGTGGTTTATTAATTTTATCTTTGTAGTCATTAGGTCTGTGCTACCCCATAAAAAGCTTTTACACCTGTCGATGCTGTCTGGCCTGTCTTCTTCTACTTCCCTTGGGCTATATCACTTACAGAAATGGAGCTTAGTGAGGCAATTCTCAAACGAATTTAATCTTTTAAAGGTTAAATATTTCAATTAGAATTCAATTATGAGGAAACCTGGAGGACTCCCATGGAGCTAGAGGCCTGAGACTGGTGAGGCTGTGTATCGTACTGCGTGCTTCCCAGCATTGTGCTATGATGCTTTCAGCTTTGGGGAGTGGATCTCTCCCTGATTTTCCCTTGATTGCAGCTTGTTGCTCCATACTACAGCAAACCATTCTAGTCACAAGGGGAAGGCGATAAAGTTTCAAACTTGCCTTTGGTAGTTTGTTAAAAAAGCCCATTCAGAGAAAACAGGATGCGCAATTTATAACTCAGGTGTTGAACTTTCTAAGATGTGAGAGGTTGGGTACAACTCTGAAAGAACCTTAAAGCTCATAGAATTCTGGCTCCGTGGCACTCGAAGGTGTGTACGTGACAAAAACGTATATGATTCTGGCAATGAAGGGGGAACCCCAAACAATGGCTGAGGCTGATGCCTGAAGCAGAAAATGCTAATTTATTTCAACTGTAAAATATGGAGTGGTTGGACACTAGAACAGATGGGAAGAATTATACTGTTATATGCATTTCACTGTAAGGAGGGGAGAAAGGAAAGAATTTTATTTTTACATTGCCTTCTTATTTAATGGTTTTATTTCTTTGTTATTAGCTTCTTTTCTTCACCTTCTACTCTCACCATAATCCATTCCTCCTCCTTCTCATTTAATTTGATGTGTAGAGTTTATTGAACTATGTCAAATCGCTCTGTAAGAGCAACTTTTGGATTAGCCCGTGTTTGTTAGGTCTTATCATCAGAGTAATTAGGTACATTCAGGTAGGGATGAAAAGGAAAAAATAGCATGAGATTTCACTGCAACTATTCAGTGTGACAGTCCTAAAAGTATGAATTGTTTTGACTGTTCTCACTTACAGATGCCAGTAGTCTTTTTCGTGGCAACTGATCCCCAGTTGAGACTCATTCTCCTTTACAGCTTGAATGCATGACTTGCTTCCATTAGCACTGTCAGAGTGTTTAAAATCAGCTTGCAGTTTTGTTTCACCTACATGGTGACTCAATGGTAAAATGCTTTAATAAAAGTTTAGAAATAATAATGGTATTTACCCTTGGATTTAGCAGACTTTGAGGATGTACCTTAATAGTGTCACAGAACTGGTGCAGGTTCACGCAGGAATAGATTTATTTCTTATGGTCTGCTAAATTTCCTGTGGAATGCTGAGTGCATTAGGATCCATGGTAACCGTGCCTGCTGCAGCACGGTATTACTTTGCTGTTGATAATGCAAGTCCATCTAATTAGCACCAAATGTCAGGGTACTAAGAGGAGCAGGTGGCACCATTTGTATCTGAAGTAAATACAAACACAGTATTTATGTGCAAAACCAGGCAAAATAAAGCCTTTTGTAAAGTCTGTTATAGCTGTTTTGTCTGATGAGTAAGATCTGAGAGAAGATAATTATAAACTGTGACCCATGAACAGAATCAATAATTTAAACTCCAGGCTGAACCAAATGCTATTGATAAGAAATATTTTGAGCTGGAGACCTTAAAGAAATAAGATGTGTTACCTTTGGAAGAGAGACTATAATTTTTGGTATTTGGAAAGTCTATGGTTCATTCTGGGTTCATTTTAAAAGTCATTATGAATAACGACAATTGTGAATAGCAAGAAGGTGGTTAATTGTAATAACCTTGATTTTCATGAAATATTAGGGACTGTGAGCAAGGCCTTCTTACCAGTGTCTTTATAAGGACCCAAACATCTGAGTGACTCAAAATGTACGAAACTGTGGTGTGAATGGGTCTGAAGTGAAAGGAAACTGCTACTATTCTGCCAAAGGTGGGCAGAATCACTCTGTCTAGATGCCTTTATGTCATATAAAGACAGACAAATACCTCCAGAAATCTAACAAAAATCATTGTCTGGAGGTGCTTTACACAGCTGTCAAACAAGGAATACATGTTCAGGATGGATGCATCTTATGATGCAGTGAAAACATTAGTGTAATCCATTGTTATGGAACAAACTGTTGCAAAGACAGAGACCAGGGATAGGATTGCAGATGCATTTCTATCTAGCTTTCTTGGGGGAAGAAAATACTGTTTCTTATTTGTTAGGTGTCAATTTGTGTCTGGAACAAAATAGGTCAGGTGCTGTAACCTCTCGTGTCTCATACCTGCTCCTGTTGTAGACCTCTCGGTGTCCAGGGTGGGACCCCCCTGATGCAGCCAGAATACCAGGCTGCAGCACAGACCTAAACTTGTGCTTGGACACAACCTTTATAGCCACGTGGAAATTTAGAAGGTAATTAGCTAAAAGGTATGGCGGCCTTCATGCAGGATATCTCCACTCATGCAAATTTCACCTACGACGACTACATTGACAAATGAAGACCTGCAAGTACAAATCTTCATTTCCATGCTATATCAGTCTTCTTAATCTTCTCATACACAAATATTCACTAAACTGAAACATACCTTCTATATTAAAATTTTAAGCTTTTTCAGAAATTGTTCACTTAATCTGGCAACTGATATATAAATAAGATTTGCGTTTCCATCTATAATATGAAAAAACATGTGTTTTTTCCATTATTACATTTTAATTAAAAATATGTGTGATCTATTACCACATTATTAAATGTCTTTTATTATGTTCCATTTATAAATTAAATATTAAGTCTTTCTGCCTTTTTTTTAAGGGCAATTTGATTTTGAGAGAGACAAAGAGACTGTGACGGATATTTTTAATGTATTTTGTCAAAAGCCCACACTCTGCAACATATAGTAGCAAATTTTAAGGAGGGATAGTTTTAAGAGGGTGAAATTTTATGAAGAGATAATTAAGTAAAATTAGTATGTAGCAGGTCTGAAGTACAGAACATACTGTACAGGGGAAAAAAGTAAATAAACCTTCAGATGAAAAGAACACCCAAACATATCCAGATAAGACTAAGAGACTAGGGTAAGTAATAAAGAGAAAATATAAAAAGCAAGCTTTCCAAAAATAATAACATACTCCTCTTTACAGTTATATAGGAGCACAAAAGAGCCAAGAAGCCTAAGGGAAAAAAAAAAGAAACTGGGCTTAAAAAAGCAAGTAAAACTATTTTTTAAATGACAAAAGTTCTCATCGTAAAACAGATATTTAAATTCAAAGCAATTTTATGAAGCCACTGGCTCCTTAAAATAATATCCAGCAAAATAACATTCAGCACAAAATACCAATTGGTTTAAGAGGAAAATAAGTACAATTAATTTTTTATATCAGCCTACACATTCCAACAGGGTAGTTGTCGTCCTCATCTTGTTTGCAGGGTAGCTGGCAGTAATGGATGACATGTTCTTGGACTGCTCTGGTGCAATTAGGGAGAAATAGAGGTGTTGTAGGTCATGATCTTTGTTGCTCTCTTTTTCTTACTTTAGAAAAACGTAAACTGCAGCAGGTTTAAATTTCTCATGGCATCTCCAGTGTGCTGATACAAGCAGTGCTTCAAGTGACAGCCCCCATCTCCCCCAGTACCCTCCTATGTTTCTGAGTAGAGAGAAACCCTACTTTGAGAGAGGAGATACCAGTGACTGATGGCACCTTGCCTCTTTGTGAGAGACCGTTGCCTGGTGCTTGCAAAACAAGGCACTTCTATTTGTACAAGGTAAATGAGACTGCTATGTCCTTGCAAAGAGGAGCTTATGTTCCGTACTGGAGTCCAACTCTGAGGCTGCCTGAAGTCATTCTCTTGCAACACAAAATTGTTGAACAGCAGTGTCCTTCTTGCCTCAGAGAAATGGGGATTTCCAACTAGTGTGGCCCTGCAGAGTCCTTGGAAACTTAAGAAGAACATGATTGCTCTTTGGACGAGACTGCCACTGTGGCTGGATTCCTGTAGTCAGGCTTAATGTGGCTGTCCCTTCACTCCATCCCTGAAGAAGTCAATGACATGTTGATTTTCAAAATAATAAGTATGATAGCTTGTCACACAACAGTGTACTAATTGCACATCAACCAGATCAGTCACTATAAATAACTGTGATAAGTGGCACCTGTTGTACCATTTATAACTCACTTTATTATATGTGTACATGCACCAATTGTTAAAAAAAAATAAAATATGGCTGAGCAGCAGGCGGGAAGGATGCCTGTTGGCAATGCTCAGGCAGCTAACAGTATTGGTATTGTGGTATCAGCAGGAAAGGGGGGAAATTGCTATTTCCCTTGGGATAGCTGAGCATGGTTATAGGGGAGAGGATTCTGGCATGTGAGGTAGGACAGATGGGGAGTGATAAATGCCATGAGTGTGGATGCTGCTGCACAAGTGCAGGCTGGTAGACTCCTGAGGGGAGCATGGAGCTGGCAGGAAATCTGCCAGGGGCTTGTAGAAACCTCCCCATAGAAAAGGGGATCTTCCTGGGGACCCTGAGAAGATCATAGTGAATTTGTTGGAGTCCAGGAAGCTGATAAAAATTGCTAAAAAACAAGGGTGAAAAATTGCTAAAAAACAAGTGTACCTACTCTGTGAGGTACAGTGAATAAGGGGAAGATTTGTTTGCAAACCCTTTTATTTTACTCTGTCTCATCATATTACACTTAACTGGACATGTAAAAGTCACTTGTTTTAGTGTGTGTTTTAATAAATCATTGATGCTGCAAGCCATTTTAGGGTCCTTAATCTGGTCACTCGTAAGGGAAGAGTACAGCGGTTCCAACTTCGGAGTTATGGCCAGCTGAGAGCCTGTCACAATAATTTTTCAGTCACTTTCTATCCTGTCCTGCTCACTTGCACAAGGGCGAAAAGCAATGGCTTTGCAGAACCTATTAGACTCTTCTGCACTGTTTTAGTGCACTGCCTAAAGAAATAAGGGAACTCTTTAAGACTCTCAGTATTTATTTGGGTTTTACTGTGCAGAAATATAACTATCAGCCTTTTATATGGATAGGAATAAACTTAACTGTATGCAAAGTCACATAAAGAAGTCTCAGCAGGATGCAGAATACTTAGACATTCTCAGTGATATGTGCTTGTTCTTTGAATTAGATAAATGCAGACTCTGAATCTTGAAAATGACTAAACAGTAAAAGATAATGGCCACCTTTTAGTGCCAGAGGAAATCACTGACCTGTCATCCCTGTGAAAAACCTACAAACATGGTTTAGATCACAGATCCATCAACAACAATCACAGAATCACAGAATGGTAGGGGTTGGAAGGGACCTCTGGAGAGCATCTAGTCCAACCACCCTGCCAAACCAGGTTCACCTAGAGCAGGCTGGACAGGAACGCATCCAGGCAGGTTTTGAATATCTCCAAAGAAGGAGACTCCGCCACCTCTCTGGGTAGCCTGTTCCAGTGCTCTGTCATCCTCAAAGAAAAGAAGGTTTTCATCATGTTCAGATGGAATTTCCTGTTTTCCATTTTGTGCCCATGGGCACCACTGAAAAGAGTCTGGCCCCATCCTCTTCACACCTGTCCTTTAGGTATTTGTAAGCATTGGACAAGATCCCCTCTCAGTCTTCTCTTCTCCAGGCTAAACAGACCTAGATTTCTAAGCCTTTCCTCGTAATCTGCTGGACTGACTCCAGTAGTTTCTTGTGTTTCTTGAACTGGGTAGCCCAGAACTGGACAACGTATTCCAGATGTGGCCTCACTAGGGCAGAGCAGAGGGAGAGGATGATCTCCCTCTACTTTCTGGCCTCACTCTTTTTAATGCACCCCAGGAGACCACTGGCCTTCTTGGCCACAAGAGCACATTGCTGGCTCATGGTCATCCTGTTGTCCACCAGGACTCCCAGGTGGGAGCTCTGCAGAGTTGCTCTCCAGCAAGTCAACCCCTAACCTGTACTGGTGCATGGGATTATTTCTCCCCAGGTGCAGAACCCTACACTTGCCCTTGTGGAACTTCATTAGATTCTTCTCTACCCAACTCTCTAGCCTGTCCTGATGATGATATTGAAAAGTAAATTACTTTAGAGTAAGAAAAAAAAAAGAATCATCAACTCCTGAAATCTCAGTCCAAGTTCTACAATGTTCACAAAATGTGAGGAAGAGAAGAAAATTCTGGGTCCCAAATCTGTCATTTTTGCTGCTAGCGTTTCATGTGCAGAGTCTTTGAAGATGTCACAGTGAATTCAAATGTATGAATCTAATAACAGGCATTTCAACTGGTCCCACTATACTGAAAATGATCCTTCTTGCAAAAAAAGTCTGAAATAGGCAGTATGTTCAGACTTGTGTAGTAGAAGGATAAATTCAAAGTTCTTTACAGAAACCTCATCCATGGTGCAAGTAAGAGGAATGTCATGTTTATTGAATCAGCATTTTTTAAATCCATCTCCAAAGATGAGAGAAGTTGAGATTGGAACTATCTCTGCTTAATATATGCAGTTAACTGTACTGAAATATTAAATGTCTAGCAAATTAGTCTTCTTTAAATAAATAACAAAGTTCTTTATTCTTTTAATGACAAGTGTATTTACATTTGAAGATCCTGTGAATATAACTTAGGTACTTTAACATAACAACCATCCTGAAATCAACGAGCCCTTTCCCATTGCAAAGAATATATGTAGCTTAGATGCTAGTTATAGGAGGGTTGGTTCATATAAGCTGAAGGTAGCAGTTGGGTACCCTGTGTAGGCTGAGGAGATTTCACCGTCCTTGTTCCTCACAATGATTTTTAATATAAATTTTTACCGCTGGTTCTCCTGATAAACAAACCAAGAGGTTCGTTTATCAAAGACAAAGAAGGGAGAATACCTCCTACAAAAGATAGTTTGCTTAGAGAAGGGTCAGTTCTGAAGCAGACGTGGGTTGGAGGTGGCAGGTTAGCTTCCTCAATAAGACACTAAAGATGTACAGTGGTCAAGGAAGGTAATTAGCTCAGGGAAGCAGAATTTCAGAAGTAGGTGGGTGGTAAAATTGTTCCCAAACCTCCACACTGAGAGGGATGGACCAGTTAATAACTGGGAGCAAAACTAAGTTGACTGTGAATTCCATTGAATATTCTAAATATTTGATATTCACTATTTTGAAAATGCGATTTCCTATTCTTAATCAATTATCTAACATTTTCCTTTGCTAAATGAAAGCTTATGCATAGCTACTTACTGAAATGATCTTTTACACTTAGCACTTTCCTGCTCAAGGAACAGCACAAGTTTCAGAGTGGAGCAGCATGCAGGCTTGCTCTGGACATGGTTTCTGAGAAGTCTCAGGAGCTGAGGATTATTTTCTCACAAAGCTGTTGGAGTTAGTTTGAAGCCTAATAATGCCAATGGAAAGGAGCTGGCCTGAGCGAATTGGTATAAACAGCACACGCAAGAATACAATTCTGATCCAGGGAGTAAATCACAGACATCATACATTTCTTGCAATAAATTGATACCTGTGTCATCCCTGTCATGTCACATATAAATGGTGATTTGACTTCAAAAGAATAGAGTCAGACAGGATGACTGGGAGCAATAGATGCATTTAATACTTAAACAGGTACTGACAAACACTATCTACCCATCTTCTGGAAGAAAACTGGAGACATTTTAAAGAACATGTAGTTATAGGGCATTTTAGAGTAGGTTTTGTGTTTTCTAAATAGGCCAAGAAAGAATTAATATTAAAATCCATGAATGAAAATGTGAGAGTGTAAAGGGGAGAGAAATCTTAAAAGAAACAATAATGGAAAATTTAAAAGATGAAAATTTCTTTATATTTACCTTGTTTAACTGAAAGGACAGCAGAAAACCAGAAAACTGTCTTCAGTTTCTGAAGAGGGTACCTAAGCTAGGAATCCAGTTGATAAGCCCTTACAGAAGGTGATTAAAGTATCAGATGGCTTAAAGACTAAAGTAGGTAGAGCAAACAGTAACTGAAGAATAATGGTAACATTACATACAGAATATATTATTGAAGAGGATTTTTTCCTTTGCATACGTATTGGTATGAGAATTTTGCCATAAAGGTGTTCAGTTAACAAGCAGTCTTTCACTTGTTTTCTATACATTGTGACTGTCTTTCACGTGGATATAGAGTGCAATATCTACATAGGATGATTTAAAAAAAGTGCCACAGCATAATATCAGTCATTTGTGCAAAGATTTTTTCTTCTTGATCTGTCTCCAGAATATTATGTTTCTATTATGTTATTAAGTTCTTTATTATGTTCTTATTCTGTTTTATTAATGTTAGTTCCTTTTAGAACTGTGTGCCTAAAGAGCGATTCTAAGGAAAGCAATAATTTTCAAACACTTTTTATCTGCTTAGGGGTTGCTGTAATCTTCCACATTCCATTAGCGATAGCCTTCATGGTCCCTTTTCTCGAAGACAGTATGGCTACCTCTGCAGTGTTGGAAGGGCAGCCCTGTGTATCTTTGATTTTCTGCAATACTGCTTGAAAGATGGAAATGTCAAGCTGTATGATAGCTAGTGAACAAAGTGTTCAATAGTTCATCACCTTGGTTTTAGCAGAAATCATTTACCAACAAATTTGAAACAATTATCTTTGGTAGAATGAGATCACTTGCCTTTTCTGATGGAAGAGTTGACACTAGTCAGAATGGCAACTCATACTGGAAGAGGCAAATCTAACCTTCACTTTGCAAAGTGTTTGTGAAAAAACTAGTTCCATTGTGGACAAATTCATAATGAATGCTGCTGATCTCTGGTGAGGAGTCAGAGGTTTGCTCTTCAGTTGTTATGAGTTATCAATGATGACTGAATTTGTTGTTTGGCTTAAACATGTGCCTGTTATTGTAAGACTATGACAAATATTTCATAGCTTATCAACGCTTCCATAGGAAACCTGTTGTCCCATCTCACGTCAGCAGGAAAATAGGATTTTTATGCCATGCTGAGCACGTATGTCTGAAGGAGTAAATGCAACACTGAATGAGTGATGTGAGATGCTCGCTAGAGTCTCCTTAAGATTTCCATTTTTCTAGATAAGAGGTTTCCCAAACCATTATGTGTGTGATATTGTATTGAAATCCAGAAATATTTTGCTTTGTGGTTGCTGTCACACTTCTCTAGGGGAACGCATTTCTAGTTGCCTGTTGCTTCCATCCTTTTCTACTGACAGAGAAGTGTATCTTACTCAATACCAGGACTGATAATGGTTCCTAATGGGACAATATCATAATCTTAACTGAAGGAGTAGACTGTGCATATCATGTCAGTTTTACGGCCAGAGCACATCATGGGAGAGAAAATAAGACTATAGAATTCAGCTCATGCATGATTACAAGAAAATGAGGTAATTGAATTGAAATTCTGTTGAGTTACCTTAATCAAAATATAAAACTGTCCTGCCACTTTTGCCTGACATTGTTCATAATTTTCTTTGGAAAGCAGGCAGTGATTTCATATAGTGAATAATCCATGGAAAAAAATGTTTTTGTTGGAAAGGCTTGGCGAGCCTAGCTAAAACAAAAGAATTGGAAAAGCACGCTGGTAGAAAATTATACGCTGTTCCAATTACTTTCTTGTGCATCGAGGCCTGATGTTGAACTTTTTCTGGTCTTGTAAGTCAGAAGCTGTATGGATAATTATTACAAAGGTATCCCACATTTCTTTCTTCACAAAACCTGTGATATTTTTACTATGTAGAAATATAAAAATATACATCAAAGGCAATGACATTATATTATGGTAGTTCCTGTTCTATGGTATGACAGCAGTCCTCAATTACTCATAACAATCAGAAAAAATATCTATGTAAGAAAAAAGCTCTATAAGAGGTCTCATGGGTCACTGACTTAGGTTCCTTGTAAATCCAGGCTCTTAGATTACAGAATCTACTTTATAAATTTGATGGTTTGTTTTTGACTATAAAGTTGTCTCCATCACTCTTTTTTGCCTAATCTGGGGGAAGAGGTTGTTGGAATGCTCCAAATGCAGCACCCCTGGACAAAGAAAATCCTTTTTTTCAATTGTCTATATTTTATTTTACTCATGGCTCATGCACTCCCTGGTGCATGGGAATGTTTCTCCCCAGGGGCAGGACTTTGCAGTTCCCATTGTTGAACTCTATGGCATTCCTGCCAGCCTATTTCCACAGCCTGTCAAAGTCCCCCTGGATGGTAGCACAAGCTTCTGATTGTATCAGCTACTCCTCCAGTTTTGTGGTACCAGCAGACTTTCTGGGTGTATGCTCTGCCCCATCATCCAGATCATTAATGAAGATATTGAACAGTGTTGGATGCAGTATTCACCTAAGGGGCACACCACTAGTTACTGGACTCCAAACAGATTTCATACCACTGATCACCACTCTATGAGAGGCTGTTGAGGTAATTTTCAATCTCCCTCACTGTCTGCTCCTCCAGCCCATACATCAATGGCTTCTCTATGAGGATCTAATGACAGACAGCATTGAAAGCATTACTGAAGCCAAGGTAAACAATATCCACTGTTTTCTTCCCCTTCTCTACCAAGTCAGTCATTTCATCATATAAGGTTAGCAGGTTGGTCAAACGTGACTTCCCCTTTGTAAATTAAGTCCAGAAAGATGAATACATTTGTAATCATAATACATTGCTTGGAAACAGCTTAAAAGTTACCTCTCCTTTGGACTTTCCCTGTAGTTGTGTCATTACTTTACTTTAGTCCTATGTAATATGGTTTAATTCACTAGTTTGAATTGTCTGATGAATGCTTGGCAGAGGAACAGTCTGATAGATTAAAGTATGTTTTCTCCAAAAGACAGCTCTGAGAAAAAACAAGGCAAGGCAGCTATCCTTTGAAACTGCATTTTTTTTTTTCTTTCTCTGACATGTACTAGAAATTAGCAGAAATGTCATATAAAAAGAGTTGATTTTGCTTCAGTTGTTTCAGTATTCACCAGTCTTCTACTTTTGCAGGCTAACTTCTAAAAGGTTTTTTCCCTCTCAAGTTCTACTTTTTGTACTGAGACCTAGGAGATGGGAACAAGAAAGGTGCAAAACTTGGAATATGAAATTTGAGAAAATTTCTAATAATACTCATTTGTTCCATATGCCACCTCTTATCTTAAGACTAATAATTTCAAGGACAGATATCATTGTCACATCACTAATTTAGAAGATTTGATATGATGCTGGTTGAACAAAAGAAAAAAAAAAAATTATTGCACAGTGTGTGAAATGTTTGCCAGTTGGTTAAGTCCAACCAAAATTCTGAAATCAGAGAGACGTGAATTTCTAGTATCCTCTGTTACATGACTTCCTTGTAATCTGTTACAAGTTTATTTTAAGATGTTTAATTTTAAGATGTTTATTTTAAGATGTTTTAACACCTGTATTAAAATACATTCTGTGGCCAGACCGAGACAGCCTAGGAAACACCAGAAAGGAAGAGAATAGTGCATAACATCAGGGTACGCAGAAGCAAATGAAATGCCCAGTGAAAAATTACAGTGAAGTCATCACCTATCTCTTGCTTAGATTACATTTGATTAGTTTATTAAAGACGATGGAGCGCTTCAACAAGATGGACTGAGAGGTCAAAATACTCAACAGGTGCTGACAGCAGCAACAGTTGCTTGACTGCAACAACAGGTATTTGCCATGACTTCCCCCTCCTCCCTGTTACTGCAGTATTTCTCAGAGAAAACTGCAGTATTTCTCAAAGAAAAAAAACAGAATCACCATTCACACCCATAAATATCCTGAGAGAAGTGAGTAAGTGCTTTAAGTGATTGGCTGCTGGATTAAGAGGAGTGTCACTATACTCCTGTTAGGTGATATATTAAGCCCAATGATTAATTTTGAATATGTTGTGAGATTGGGACCTGATTGTAAGGTAACCAGCAAACACTGTGTGTGGGGCTTTGGTGTGAACTGGGTGCTGTGCAGCTTAATGCTAGTTGATCTCTGGGCTGATAGGCACCAACCAGTATCAGAAGATACTTTAGAATATTATATTCAAATGTAGCCTGAATTTGTCTGGGTTTCAGTCAGACTAGAGATAAGCTGAAGCTTTGGGGGAAGGAGGTATATTTTCATATGGGTATTTGTTTTACCTAAACCTCTGAAAAGAAAGTTACGATTTTGTGGGGTTTTTTTCCTAAAACAAGAAAATGTAGCTGTTATTAGTATAGGTTTTAACACAATGCTAGAGGAGAAATAATGACTTTGAAATGGAGAACGTTGGCATTATTAAGAACTGTAAAAATTGTAACTATTAAGCTACTATATTATAAGACTAATACATTAAGACATTACCAATCTATAAGAAGATTGGCACCATTGCTAAAAAAAAAAAAGTTCCTGAGGAATAAATAAATATAGCTGGAATGAGAATTAATAGGGACTGTTAATAAAAAGCTAAAAAGAGTATATACAGTAGAGTGAGAATTCATCACAAACAGAGATAGAAGGTTGGATTTAGTATTCCATCAAAGAATGTTTGTGAATTACAGATGTGATCGGGCTTTGAAAAAGGCAAATGCAATCCTAAAAAGTTTCAGCTGAAGTATTTCTGATAGAAAGTTGAATAATCCCTACAATTCACAACTCTCCAGACAGTAAAAGGACATTTAGGAAGACAGTGAGAAATACATTCACACAGTGGTTTCTTCGCATGCCATATGTATCGCAGAGAGAGTTTCTCTGACAACACTGCATAGCTTCTCAAGTGGTATCAGGATGAGGTCAGTGAGATCAAGATTTATATTTACCCAACAACCTGAATAAAGCCCAGGATGTATGGTTAGGTTTGGAATCTTTAAACAAACTTATGGAGGCAAATCCATATGCTTTATAAGTCTTGCAAAAACAGCACAAGCATCTGGTTTGGGCACTTCAGTAAATCAATTAAGTTATTCACACATAGGTCATTTGAGATGCTTGGTATCCAACAAGTCTGTATGTGGCTGACCGGTGTGATGTGCCTTTCTGGAGTGGCAGCTGGAGACACTGTTCCTATGTGGGGGCAACTGAACTGAGCCCCAGAAGTGGAATTCAGTTCCAGATTTAGACATCTAAATTTAGATATTCTTCATAGTCAACAGAGCTAATGAAAAGTCTGGAGGTCTGTTCAGCTCACCAAATGCAGATGTCATTTTACTGTGATCTGGAAAGTTTATTAGAGTCTATTGACTCGATTGATTGTATTTCCCATAACCTCAAGGGGAGTAAGAAATCTCACACACTGGATACAAGACATTTTGTTATCTGCATCTAAAGGTGAACCGTACTGTAGTAATCACATTCAAATGAGTGAAATCAAAAGAATCAGAGACTTTAGGAATGGACAATGCTCATGTCTTTTTTCCTTTGTCTGAAATTCAGGAGCAGATTGCCTGTGAGTTGTTTTGGCGTTAGAGGTGCAATATTTATTTTGGTGACAAATGAGAAAGTGCTTGGAAAGGGCATCAATGACTATTAAATTTCTATTTATATTTTCTTATTCTTTTTAGGCCCTTTATTTAGGTGGAAAGAAAAAAATAATAATGAAATGATAGTGCAAACTATACAACTGCAGTAGCAGGGAAGGGATGTCTCAGTCCAGTTCAGTTTAGGAAAGAATTACCCTGACATAGACATATAGTTTCTGGGATGTCAGTTGAAATGCTTTTCTGTGCTTGATGTTCACAACAAGAAAGTATGTCACTGCACAAGCATAGATTTATGAGTGTAACTAATAGAGAGGGATGCAGTTCCTTTCTTCAAATTAACACTGCCACATCTAAAGCTTAAATGCGTGCTGAGGTGATATAGATGCAATTGTGTAGGTACATAGCCATTCCCTTCACATCCCCACTGTGTCTATCCCTGCTCATAATGCTGCTCTCACATTTGCTGCTTGCCCTTTTCTCACAACATTGAATGTTTTGAAAACTATGGCAATCACAATTTTCTCTTCTTGCCAGACATTATTCTTCTGATTTTATTTCCTTTAGCTACATGAGCTTTTTTTTTTCTATCCCTAGTGCCCAGTTTTTATTTTTCTTTCACCCTCCCCGAACATCTTTTTTTTCCTGGTCTTATTAAAGCTTAAGGACTGCCTAGATTGTGAAGACAGTGAATGCGCACCAGCAAAGAAGAAGAGCAGAGAGGGGGGCAAAATGCGCTTCAAAAGCAAGATCACTCAGTGTAGCACTTCTAAGCACATTTGTTATTCAGAAACAGAAAGAAGATGTGATATGCTCTATGGTACACAAGTCAGCCACAACTGAAGAATAGAATCCAAGGTGTTATTGTAGGACAACACCAAAACTCACCTACTCATCTTCATCTTTGCTTATTTCCCTTGTCTTGTGTGATTCTGCTGTGTCTGTGATTACTTTTTTCAGTGCTACAGTTTAAAACCATGGGACTTATCTGCAGACATGGACATTAATTATCCCATAATTCTGTTTTTAATCTCTCCCCTTTCTCTGTTCCTTTCTGCTGCCCGTTGCAGGGATGAGAAACATGCTTTTTAAATGAAAGTTGGGATTCTGATCTCATTATGTTATTCCAAAAGCTGGTCCCCTAATCTCAGACCTGTAGTCCATAAGTGTTAAATCTGGTCCTGCTTGATTTAGTCATGTTTTTATGTTTGTTTTTTTTTTTTTTTTTCTTTAATAGGATAGCTTTATTTTGACATTTAGATTATGTGCAAACCCTGAAAAAGCCCTTGCAAGTGCTTAATTCATTTTTGTTCATACATTTTAATTGTCTACCCTTCCGCTCATAAGTATGAGAACTTTTGAATGAGGGTTCTCTTACCAGAAATTTGTTGATGGTTTTGTTTTGGTTTTTTTTTTGTCTTGTTTTGTAAGATTAAGTAATTAGCAGGATTTTGACAAATATACATAGCTTTACTATTTTTTCATTTTAAATTTTCTTGTTGCTATGGCTTGACTTTTTTTCAGCCTGCACCGTTTATTTTTACATTTGAAGCAACCTTTTCATCTACTGTGATGTGTACCTGATACTAATCATAAACAGTAAATCAAAGGAATAGGCTTCTTCCCGTAGTATTTGTTTGTCTTATAAAATGCTGGGAAATCTGATCAGCAAAGTTACACAGAAACTATGCTGTGCTTATCACTGGCAAGAGTCTTTCAGACTTAGCAACCACTTGTCTTCTTAATGATAATTCCTGTTTACAAACACATGCACAGCAGGTTGGGGGATATTTACAGCTCTACATTTTTATGATCTCTACAGTCACCTAAATGAGCAAGTTCAGTCCTCTAAAACAAATAGGATAGGAATATGAATGAAACTCCTCTCTCTGAAAAACTGCCTGAGCAAGTAAATATGGCACTGCCCCAAATCTGGGAGGTTTGTCTTCTCTTTCCAACTCCAACACTTTTGGTCAATTCAGATTTCCTGCTCTCATCCTACTGTCTTATTTTCCTTATTTAAGCTGTATTTCTTTCCAAAACTGTGACTGTCCTTTTCCAGTGGATTTTTTAAGTGTTCAGCACATACTTATGAAGTGCAGGGACACCTGGGCTACAGCCGACAGAGAAGTGTGGAGAGTATAGCAACATTACTCTAGCACTGTGTGCTAGATAATAAACTCGGAGTTGTTCACATCCCAGGTAAGACCTGAAAAGAGTAAGCTATTGTATAGGAAGGAACAACAGCACCACCACCAGGTCTTGAAAGAAAAGAACAGTTTGAGAAGATTCAACCTTGAGGATGAAGCTAGGATGAACCAAAATGGAAGATGCCAAAGGGCAGCTCTGGCTTGTTCCTGAGCTCAGCCTTTCTTAGTTGGCTACTGGTGCTTCTGGCAATTGACTCTGTTTATAGGTACCGTAGATTTGTAAGTGAATTGTTTCTAGAAGCTTAAAATCACATGGATTCCTCTTTCTGGGTATGAATGTGGGCATGTAAGGGAGGCTCGGTGTTCTGCTGAGCACCTAAGGTATTTGTAAAGGGATATCTCACTTTTTGAGATTCCTAAATCTTTTTTCTTCTTTTTTTTTTTTTTTTTTTCTTTTTTTTCCTTTCTTTCTTCCTTCCTTTTTGAATGTGACTCTAAGTATTTTGGGCTGGTTCTAAGTTCTGATGTTGCCTGGAACTTCAAGACAATACTGTAATCTGAAAGACAATGAATTAACAGTAGAAATAAGGTTTTAAGATGTGAAGAGTCACTCTTGTTAGAGGGCATCGTATTTCTCCTCAGTTCTAATAAGGTTCATGAATCAGAATGGCAGCATTCATATCATTTGAACTCTGATGCAGATTTATAACCCATATATTCAAATGTTTAAGTAGCACAGGAATCCCAAACATCTGGGACCATGGTACTCAAGATTTTCTCCCTCAATCAGCTTTACTCTTTCTGCTATTCTGTTTATTCTTCACTTCATGTTAGAGTTCCATTTCTTCTTCCCTCTTCCAGTACTTTTGCTGTAGTCTGTCTCTCACCACCCTCTTTTCTACTTTTTGTCTTTTTGACATCCTACTAAAATCTCTCTTCTTTCCAGCAGTCCTTCTACTGATGAACTGACTGGCAGGTTTTTTCCTGAATGCTCCAGACCAATCTATTCCACACAGCCAGCTATCATCAGTATGTTCTCAAGTACTCCATGCTGGGTGCCAATGTATAATCTGTGCAAAAAATACCATTTTATTTTATGTTTTATATAGACTAGAGAATGGAAAAGGCAAAGGATTGTCAAAGGTCTGCCAGCTTCACTAAGACAGTCTTAAATATTAGCAGAATGCCTTCTGGACTTGATATGATGACACTTACCCTTTTTTTATCCAGAGTTTTTTTGAAACTGTCACACTTTTGGGGACATAGAGCTTTGCATTACACAGAAAGTTACAACACTCTCAGCGACACAGAAAGAACCCGGTATATTTTTTTATCTTAAAGTTCGAGTCTTCTCATTTTGCTTTCCTAAATGTGAAGTACTTTGGTATTAGTGCTACTGTTACCCATTGCCAACAGTATCTGTCACAGCACTAGTAGTTTGACTTTCAGATACTGCAACTTTCAGGATTTAACCAAAGCCATCTTTTTCTTTACATTTTTTTTTTCTGCAGATTCCTTTTATTTCCTGGACCTTGGATTATTTTTTTTTTTCATTTTTATCTCTGTTACTTTTTACTTTAATGATTGAAGTTATGATCTTACATGCTAATATAAAAGTGACACATTGAATTGCTTACATTGCCTCTATCACTGAGAAGACAGATAGAGACTAATGCTTAGAGGAGAAGGCTAGATTCATGATGTAAGTTATCAAGATTCCTTTCCTTTTGTCATATTTATAAAAAAAATATACCCACTAATTCAACTCCATTGTTGTGACTCAGTCTTTTCAACATTTATTTCCATCCATTGTTGCAGAACCTACAATTTCCATTCTTCATGAAGGCAGAACAGACACATTTAAAATCTTACTTGATAGTTCTGTAAGTTGATGGTTGAAATTTTTGGAGCTGTCTTTGAGAGCTGCATATCCCAACAGAATGAACAGTCATGAGACTTCTGTAAAATTACCCATAGCTTTACACGTACCAGTCTATGTAAGTGACAAAACTCAGCTATCACGCTGAAGTTTCAGAGCAGGTTGATGGTTCTTGAACTGAAAGACACCACTGAGGGATTGATTTCACATTTCTTCCTTTAATCCATATCTTTGAACAGTTTAGTGAGGCAATTGACAGAGAAGAACTGTGTGTCAATTTGATCTCTGAAGCATCTTCCTTTGATGTTTACTTTCTCAGATAAAAAAGAGAAGAAAAGTTACAGAGGACTGGGGTTGCTAACTTGGGGCTGATCATAAGGTGCCTAGAATTACATTGATGTGTTGCCAAAGTATTTTTCATTATACAGCATTTTGTGCCCAAAGTAACTCCAGCTTTTGAATCAGCACAAGGTCATGTTACAGCATTGTACCACAACAATAGTAATAATAAATTTGAAATGGAATCCTCCTTTAAGGAGAGGTACTCACTTAAAAAGGTAGTCTTACATTGGATCAAGAAAAGAAAAGAGGCAAACATGCAAAGAGCCTCCTCTTCAGATACTAGCGTCAGGTGGAGTCCTGATTTGGCAGAGATGTGAACAAGCTGTCTGGTTCTGTCTTTTCCCATTCAAGTGACATGGCAGCCGTATTCCAGCCAGCCTCACCAAATCCTGTGTATGCCGAAGAACATTTTAAAATAAAAGTCTTGACTTCGAGAGAGTCTGTAACTTAAAAAACTTGATTGCTGCGTGCTTCTTAAAGAATTTGAAGGTCCATACAGAACTTTAATAAATAAATAAATGATAATAATCAATACCATTTGGTAGAAATAGGTAGTCTCCTAACTGAGCTGCTTAGAGTAAGTCAGGACAAGAGCTACCACTTTATATTTGCTGTCTGTTAATCAAAGACAGAGTATCAGTGAGAATAGCACTTTTGCTTAGCATTTTACTAAAAAAGTAGGGTGAAAAAATGCATTATTACATGTTGAAAAATACTAATTCTAGACCTTCTCTACAGCCCACCCCCTGAATAGTGTAAGGCTGACACATTTGGTACCAACATGCCTACTCTCTAATTCCTTTCCTATTAGCTCTCCTACACACTCTTCAGAGATGGCTGTAAGGATCATTATAATTTTCATTTGCCACACTTAAAATAATCTATTTCCTTCTTCCACCATCATAGAAAAATGAGAAATTCTTTTGGGACAAGTAATAAACAATACTAGTCAGTATGTTCAGTATGGTTAGTAGCTTAGTTAATTGTTTTGATTAGCTCTGGGTCTTTGCAATGAAAGAGAATATTATCTCTGCATAGCACTTCATTTAACTTTGACACCATATTCACGTATCAGTGTTCAGTGTAATTTAGTTAAGTGTGGCTAAGCTTTTTTCTTCCTCTGTCAGAGCTGAATAGATGGCACTAGAGATTTTTGCAAGAGCTTTTGTCTTCCTCAGGCTTCATCATTGCTCTGCAATAGAAAGTGGCCATAAATTCAGCTCAACTGGCTGCTTCATCCTGTGTCCTATAGAATCCTTAGGATATTACTATGCTACCAGTACCTTACTCGGTAGGAACACATAAGGAAGAAGAAGTGTAATGGCATTGCTTCTGGTTCTCTGAGTACCAAACCATCAGGAAAACGACAAGAACTGCCTCATTTTACTAGACCAGTACTTCTGGAAAGCCAGGACAGCCGTAGAAGTTTATGGCAGTACCTCAGATCCTGCAAATCTAAGACTTGGTTTTTTTTAAATTGCCTTCTGTCTGATATTATTTGTGGCAGTCTGAATAAGCTATGTAGGATGGGAATATGATACAGGGAGGGAAGGAATGAAAATATCAACACCTTGATACACCACAAAGCCATGCACTTAGCACTCACCTTGTTTCCATCTGTTACAACCTCATTGGCTTTTACAAAGGTGGAATCTTTACATAGAAGCCTGTTGTAAAAAAGGCAGTTTAATGAGACTGTCCTTCTACTAAAAGTCCTTATTTCTCTGGGAGACTTTAGAATGAAACATAATTCAAATGTGTATATACATATATCTATTTATTACAACCTTCAGAGTAATGTGGCTGAATTAATCTAGAACACTGAATTTGAAAGAAATTTGTTACTGAAGGAGGGAGGTGGGCTATTTTGTGTATATGTCAGATGCCATGGAGGGTTTATGGTGACTGCTGCAATCGTAATTCAGAATACTCTCTGTTTTTTCTGGTCTTCACTTCACTGCTTTTTCACATTACCTTTAACTCTTTTGAGGTAATGAAATAGGGAGGGTATGATTACTTTCCTTAAGTGTCTTCTCTTGACTATGAACTTGAGACAAATCAAAACTAGTCATAAGTGCAATAAGCAAGTTGAGTAAAGACAGGTGAATTTAAAGCACTCACACCTGAAGAACAGCCTGCATATGTCTCCTGATTGGATAGAGTGTATACACTTGACTCTGTATCATTGACATCTATCGTACATTTTTCCTCATTCTTGTCTTACAAAATGAAACACTGGTTTATATATATTGTAACTTTGATTCATTATAAATTCAAAAGGAAATACAGAGAAATTTACACTACTGTATAGAGCTTGTATTTTTATTTCAGTTTTTATCTCTTAATTTCAAATCCTCTTGCTTCCCAATACCCATCACAATCTCTCAAATATGTGCTACATTAAAACAGACAAAACAAGCTACCTGTAGTCCAAATGAGAAAGAACCATGATACTTTGTTTTTGACAGTCATATTTTCCAAATCTCAAGAGAAAGTGAAGCATAGCATGCTTCACATGAAACTCCATCATTAAAAAAAGAAGTTCTGATAAAAATAATTGAGCGATGGGTGCCCTTTCTGTGTCACTTCTGTATGGCCCATTAATTCTGGCAAGTCTGTGTAAGAGTCACTACTATCAACTTCACAAAGATAATCAAGCATTAATTCTACATCAGTAGCTCATTATTTTTAAACTCAAGTTATTTTATGACCAATAGGTTGACTTAGAGGATCTAACAGGGTGCTTCTTGTCTTTTAATGAGTGTAAAAATTTTACTTTAGAACTGAGTGAAAGATGAGAGAGTCCTGTCAATATATTTTATTAATGGTACTCCTAGCACTTAATAATTAGAATTTTCTCTAAAAGAAACATTTCAGTTTTCTTTTTATCTTTTTGGACTAGAGAAATAATAGTTTCCCAAAATATCATCAAAAGATTTGTAGGAATTAAAGCTGAAGGTAGTTCAGCAATAATTCAATAATAGCTGAACTACCTCCTGATTGAACGGGTAATTGACAATAAGGTGTGTCAGTGGCTAAGCTTGCTGTTTATTTTACTGATGTTGTTAGAGGAGAAGCATGTTATGTAAAGGCTCACTAAAGTACAGCTAGTAAATCAACTAAAGTCAGAAATTCCAGTACTGATGCAGTCTTCTTTTCTGAAATGTACTTTAGTTAAATATTTTAGAAGAGTCAGACTGTCTGAAAGTCATTTTTTTCTGGAATTGTTTAGAAGGTGTAAAACCAGTATCACGAAGCTAACTTTTTCTTTCTATGCCTCCTATAGATGAGAATTGTATTTTTTTTTTCAGAAAACTGCTAGGAACCTGTCTGGGTTGAGCATCTGGGAAGCAGCAGGAGCAGTCCTGGTGCTCCCACCATCCCACAGCCCCCAAGCAGGGCAAGCAGAGCCAGGGGGTTGCAGCAGCAGGTCCTATCCAGCCAGCAGTCATCAGGCATAGGTGTCCCGACAGAGGTCAGTCCTGGAAGTGCAGTCACAAAATGTGAGCCAGACATCTCTTGAGGCATCACTAGGTTTGGGGGCTGAGCCAAAATGGCGTTAGATACTCATTTTATAATAGCAATATTTGTCTTACAAAAGTTACAATTTAATTAACTACTGTTATCATGAATTAAGTAACAAGGGTATTATCAGCTATTGTCTACTAAAAGGCTAACCCAAGCAGTCCTTCAGAATTGAAACAATAAAAAAACATGTGCTGTCTCCAGTGAGCCACACATCCAAACAGCTAATGAATCAATATTTCTTTCAATAGCATAGTGTTTATGCCAAGAACCAAAATGTGAAATTGTTTAATGTACTTCCATTGTACAAACCCAGTGAAAAGTAAAAAGTAAAAGCTTAAATAAAAACATCTAGGCAGATCTGGGAAATTATATATTTAGTTCTTCTAATCTTTGTATCATACTTAAAATATTGTGCTGAATATTTACTGCATTTGCATTTGATACAGCTTGGTGAATCATTATCCAACATGAACAATAATTATATAATGCATTACAAGGAAATCATAGATACAGGTGGCTTTCAGTGGATGAAGATTCACCTCTTGTATTGTATATAAATATAAATATATTGTATTTATATATAAATAAACCTTTGTGACATTTATGGTATTGGCAAACCAAAGTATTCTGTTGGAGAGTCCTTGTCCTTTTCATTAAAAGAGATATATTGGATATACTTTCAGAATAGGTATGAATAAATATTTTAGTGAAAAAAAAATCTTGTTCACTGATAGTGTTTCAGTTTCATCAGGGCAAACAGTAGATTTGTTTCACTTAGCTTTTCTCTATTCAGAATACGTTCCATCACTTAATTCAAGTGTTTAAACGTACAAACTTACCCTGTCCCTATGAGGGAAATTAATCTTCCAGGCAATGAGGAGTGACCTGAGTAACCCTGGAGAGCCAGGAACTTGACACTAACCAGTTGAGACTAGTAGTAATCTCATGCTGTGCAGAAGGTCTAAGAGAACAGTCTGCAAGGTTAATGTGTTAGTACTTCAAGACAGTGTCCTAGGAAAAAAAAAGTAGATAATTAACTCACCCAGAGCCACGGGCTATTTTGTGTTTCTACTGTCATTATGATGATAGAGATAGACTAAACAGACTTTCTCTTTTGAGAGTCTGTGCTCTGATGAATTATAAGGGCTCAAATCAAAACAGTGCTTGCCTGTGAACTTAATGCATTTGAAGAGCAGTAGAGCTGAGGGATGTTCTGAAACTCTTGCCTGACAAAGTGTCTGTGTATCCTGATAGCAGAAATGCTAACTTTACTTAATGTGCTGCTTTCCTAGCATCAGTGGGACAATACACAACAAATTTACAACTATATTATTTTCAGTGCTAATAACAACATATTGTAAGAAGGGATAAATCTGTTGTTTAAATTGGAACAAATTTTTATATAAAGGAATAAAAGGTTAAGCTCCTTAAAGTAAGACTACAATTTTTCTTTAAGAAGAGTCTAGAACAAAGAGAAGTAAAATTTGATTCTACTAGTAGAATTAAAAAAAACCCCAGCCCTGATAATATTCCCTCTCATAAATATTGTGTTATTTCAGCACCAGCTATCAGTTGTTGTGTCTTAAAAAAAGAGATGAATCTTGTAATTCATTTTATTAATTGTGTGTGATGCTGCCAAATGCTATTCTGAGTGGTATAGAAATTAAACACTGCCGTTATTCTGGTGACATCAGGACCGTCAGGTCCATCTAGTGATAAATGCAAGTACTTTTGAGTTAGCAATTGACAACTTTGGCCTAGATAAAAAAATTAGCCTTATCTCAGTCCCATGAAGGCAGAAATGATGCCAATGAGCACACTAAACCGGTAATGTACGGATAGGAATATGAGAGGACTGATGGGACTATTAAGAAGTGTCATAGCTCTTTTTGTCACAGCTCTCATGTATACATCAAATCTGTGTTTCAAAGATGACCTCCTCAGCCATAACTCTCCTCTGCTGACATGTTGTTCATAGGTAGCATTTGTTTTTGGCTTGAGGAACAATAAAATGGGTTTTCTGCAGATCGGTTGTTCAGAAAACAATTTTGGAGGGCAGATCTTGAAAAAGGATTAGCAAGGCATGTTTATTGTTATCACTCAGGGAGAGTTTTACCTAATTAAAGTCCTTGCATAATACTCATTTGGTGTATCGCGTAAGACCTTTGAAACCAGACCAATTGTACAGGTTCACTTGCAGTTATTCTAGATCATAGTGGGAATGCATTTTAAATAGAGGGATTCAAACCATGGTGCTCCCATTGTTCCTAATTAGCTGCCTGCCTTAAATGATTTTGTGTGTTTCTGCCTGAAAACTTTCTAAATGAAGCAAGGGACAAAATTTGACCTAGGCAAAATCAGCTGCTGTTTGGAGACTTTGTCGTGCCTTGCCCACCCAGCAGCTTGCAGACCCAAGCTGATTGCTGCCAGCTCCCCTGAGAGTTACAAGAAACAGTGGCTTCAACTGAAAAATGGGTGAAGTCACTTGCGGTGATGGCAAATGCCGTTTCAATCCTGTTCATCTTTTGTGACAGTGTTCAGAGCAGGCCTAGTGCTTCAGAGCTCGACAAGACTTTGTCTTTCTCTCTGACTTCTCTTTCTGCGGCAGAAGTGATCCATCCTGGGGCAGCAAAAATTCACAGTTGCCTACACAGTTGGCAAGAGCATTTTGGTTTCTCTCAACTATGCTGTCTTGAACTAGCTTTTCACACCAGCACACCACAGGTCCTAGCACAGATACTCAAAGATTTTTATTCAAATGTAGCAAACATTTGGTTATGACTGTCTGGTATCCTAGATTGCACTGATTAACTGCAAACCACTTCTTCAGTACACTGCCAGACCTGTTTACTCATTTTGTAATGGTAATTATATAGCTTATGCACAGCCTGACACTCACATAAATTTTCCATGTCATGCTGGCAGACATGTATTTTGAGTATGAGCTGACCCTTCCTTACTAACGATTCTTATCGTGGTTCTTATCACAACTAGCTATACTTTCACTTCTTATGAAATAACGTATCAAGAATTATTTCCAGAAAGCTCTAGGGCAGATAAGGTAAAATAAATGCAGGTCAGATTCTGCCATTACTCCCTGTGCAAAGCCTCTTCATTGATTTGTGAGAGAATTATTAGGGGATAATCTGTTTTATAAAATAATTCCCACCAAAAAATACAAAGCAAAGGTACTGGCCACAGACTGGAATGCTTTAATAAAGTGTATATTCCTCCCAGGCAAGTAAAATGGAAAAAAGTAAACCAATAATTCAATATATATGATTCACTCAGTGTGTGTAATCTATCACGTACATTTAATCTTCATCTTTTGAGATCACTTTTGAGAATGAATCAGGCTACCATAGTGCCATTTGTATCTTTATATCTTTGCATTTCTAAGAATAGATTTTTTTACAGCTGTGGAAAAATGTGTAATAAAGCCAAGTGCATCCTGTTTAACCAAGCACCAAAATATAAATTTTTAATAGTCTTTATGTAGATTAAATTTTATTTGCTTTTATTTTTACATTGAATAATGATGATAACTAATAAGGACAAATTAATAGGTTTATTCAACAAAAGAAGCAAATAATCTTTCAGCTGTCACCTTTTTCCACAACTGTTATTGGCCAAATCTTCCACTGATCAATGTGGTCTGGCATCACTTGGATTTCACTAAGATTTCACTTGTTTTCCTTCAGTGTTCTAACCAAATAAATATGTATTAATCAATAGAGGAAACTGAATTCTGAAAATGTTCTTTTAATCTGAGGAACCTTTTGATAAAGTTCCTGTCCCTCTTTGGGAAGGCTTTCTCAGCATCAAGTCATTAAGAGTTGAAATCATAGCAGAAGATAACTGGATGCCTTTTTTCATCGTAAGAAGCGGTGACATATGTTTATTATTTATTTTTGTGAAAAAAAATAAAAAATTTCTTTTTGGTTTACTATTGAATTATTTCTCATGCACAAAACAGAATCACTCTCCTCATACCTTGCCTTATTTAAAACAAGTAAATAAATAAATGAATGCATGTTTATATTTGTCATTCTCCATGGTGCTTTATTGGGTAAACTGGCTTCTCCAGAGCATTAACATGTACCTCTGGATGGTGCTACTAATGAAGACAGACTAAAAATATATATATATTTCCAATTGTCCATAAGAGCAACTAAGATTAAAAGCTTGAAGAGATCACAAATTTATAGCATAGAGCAAGGCGCTACTTTCTAGCTGTTTCTTTATGCGTTGCCTTGTTTGTGGGCCATAATTACACTCTGATTATAGCTAGAAAGAAAGTCTCTGTTATTCTGCATCCTGAATAGTAATTACTATGTTACTGTTTAACTCCCATCCCTTTCTTTTGGTCTTTTTGAACATTATCAGATCTATTTTAGGTTTTAACATAGCTTTTGGGAAACATGAATTACAAAATATTGTTTACATTGTTTACAGTGATGATCAAATTATGTATCAACTATTATATATTACTAACTAATTAACCCAGTGTAACTAAATGCAGGTATACATGAGACTGGAGAATGTTAAAATGAAAAGGTGACACAGCCTCCCTGAGCTACATGATCTAGGTTGTATTTGAATTTCTATCCCTTCAGGTGCCCTCTCTTTGATTAAATTAAAATAGAGAACATTAGAATCAGTCTACTGTAAGGAAGCAATCAGTCTACTGTAACAGAAAATAGTGCAATTTGTCTTAAAAAATAAAACTCTTGTCCTTACCCCTCTGGCATTCTCATATTACACCAGATTTTGAGACAAAATTGGAGGGGCTCCATGGGAATTGAGCTGATCTAGGCCAGCAGAAGAGGTCAGTGCCAAGTGCTCCAAATGCTCTCAGTCATGAAACGGGTCACTTGCAGATCATTAGTCTGGCTTAAAAATGATTTTACCAAAGTATAATTTTGGCTTTTCTTTCCTTTTTTTAATACTTTGGTATCCACCAAGGTCACAGTGAGTGAGCTTTCCACTGATTAAAAATATTTGAACCATATATGAAAATGGACCAAGGTTCTCCCCACCACTTTCCATTAATAAACTTTTCTTTTTCTTCCCACTGTTACAGACTGTCAGCCTCATGGGAACAAGTGAAAAGTCTTAGTTATACAATTCTCACAATAAGTGATAACGGTAGTCACAATAAAAAACATCCAACCTGGCAACACTAAATGTATTGTACCCCTGTCTATGTAACATGTACTTAACGGTGCAGACATCTATGATGAGGTCAACCATAGTAATATTTTTCATGCAAATCCACCTGGTTTTCTGTTTCCCTCGAACTATTCTTAATCACCTAAGGACTGAGAGAGAAATCAACAAAAGGCCCCATTGTCAGAACTCTTGTTTTCCAAACCTGTCTTTTGGGTCTGTAGACAAGGTGAGAGGAGGGTAATTCTTCACCTGGGACGTCCCCAGAGCCTCCTGCCAAGTGAGCTCAATCTAGACTGTGGATATCCACATGCTCATCTGCGTAAGCAAGTGAACCTGTTCATATGCACATGTACATAGGCACTTGAGATTGTTCAGTAACATTGGCTAAGATATCAGTGGCATCTGAGTAATGGATCACAGGATATTTCAGGTTGGATGGGACCTCAGGAGGTCTCCAGTCAAACCTCCTGCTCAGAACAGTGTCAGGGTGACTCAGGACTTTATCCAGTCAGGCTTTGAAAACCTCCAAGGATGGAGAGTGACTGCCTATCTTCTCTGGGCAGCCTGTTCTGCTGCGTGAGCATCCTCATTGGAAAAAAACTTTAACCAGTATAAACCTCTTGTTTCAAGTTATGGCTATTATGTCCTGTCCTTGCATCATACACCATTGTGAGGACCCTGGCTTCATCTCCCTGTAAGCACTGGGGTATACTGTCTGGGGAACTTGACCCCAAAGCCATTTCTTCTCAAGGCTGAACAAATCCATCTCCTTCAGCCTTTTCTCACAGGGCGTGTGCTTCAGCCTCCTGAACGTCTTGGTGGCTCTATGCTGAACTTGCTCCAGTTTATTGTTATATTTCTTATATAGAGAGGCTCAAAGCACATTTACACATCTAATGTACTGGTGAAACACTTACATGATTTTGAGGCTTTTCCCGTCAGTCTGCACGCTAAAGGTTATAATACAAGTTATAAGAATAAGGAGAAATGAAACAGCCTTGGTAAAATGAGATCGAACTGCACTTGGTAAATTGGAACATGAACTCCACAAGATTGTGGCATTCTGCAGAGGAGTTTTGATTTCTCCAAAAGTATATCTATAATTATAAAATGTGTTGTAAGAAAGTAGATGGGAGCATTTCAATTTTGTCCAAGATTAGGTGAAAAATGACTTTTTGGCCAGCCTTAGGTTACTATAATACGCTTATGATAGTACAAAGGTAACCACAAGTGGTCTTTTCTTTTAATGTAATATTCAGAATACCTAAAAAGTCATGTCCTTTTTCATTTGATTTTGGAGTGCATGAGAGCAACCAAGCAGGTGCTCACTGTCTCAATTTTACAGTGATATGTACAAACTACTAAAGATTTGCTTTTTTTTGGGGTATTGCCAGTAGAAATCACTGTTGAAAATAAAACTTCAGGCTCAGAATACTGTTATGAAAATGTGCAGTGAATTGCAAGTCTGAAGCCTCACTGTGCTCATAACAATTCATGCTAGGGGCTTTGCTGATATTGGTATGTAAAATATGACAATGTGAATACCTCCTACCAAGAGAAAGCAGTAGAATCAAAGAACAGTATTTTGCATATTTATTATGTTATTATTACTAGTGTACTAGCACCTAAAGGAGAGATTTGATTCCTGAGAAAGTGCTTAATCACTAAGACTTTTAAGGAAAAGATGAGTATCAGATGTCTATATTTTGTGCTAAACTCAGTGTAAATTTGGTGTACTCAGATGTATTTGTTGGATTCATCCCCTGTGAGGAATTAAACTTGTTTGTACTGTGAATTCTAGATGGCTGTTGGTAGAGGGGAAAGGCCTTCATATCCTCAAGATGGCTCTGCTTTAGGTTGTGGGAAATAGCAGAACTTCAGATACTTTACTAAAGTTTTGAGATTTAAAGGTGTTTATGCAGTTAAGGATGTTTTTGACTACTTTTTAATATTAGATGCCTAAATTGTACTGTAGGGACCTTTATACTTTTCTGGGTGTTGTTTGTTGCTTAGTCATGAGCATCTTGTTCAGCACTATCTAATTTAGCATGTCTCAGCCAAGTCAATTCTCAAATTTGCTGCAAAAGCTCTGACAGCATATCTTCTAACCCCCACCTCCAAAATACCATCTCCAGACTAGTCTCTTCCTTCTCTTCCCTCCACTCTTTGTAGATAATTGTCCTGATTCATGCAGAGGGAGCAAGTAGAGCAAATCAATTATCTGTATCTGAAAAGGACAGCACTGTCAATGAGGGAGCTTTTCTTTGAGATCGTGATTGTTGGTGAGGATGGGGTATGTACAGCTGTAAGAGTGTTGCCAATGGAGCATGTGCAGCAAACCTACTAAAGGAGCAAACCCCCTTAATGTCCCTAATTTAAAAATTAAGCCAATCAGTTCTAATTAGTTTGTGATTAAAGAAGTAGATATCTTCTAGGTTGTGGGAAAAGTACTGTTTGTGTGTAAACTGTCTTCCTGTTTTAGGTTTAAATCCTCTTCCAGAAGCCAATTGTCCATGTCCTGTTCATGGCATAAAGCGGCCCATTAAGCAGCTGCTTAATTCTAATTTATGGTGCTCTTACGTTTATCAGGTGCTGAAGAAACACCTTTAATTATAGTAGTGGGGAAATCACAGATTTTTACCTGTTGAAAATCTTGTGTTTCAGCTGTTGTCTACACAGCTTGTAGAACAAAGTGATATTTCACCATCTCCAGAAAATCACATAGGATTACTTTGACTTATACGTGATACAGTTATAGCCTATAGCAATTCAAAGCTCTTGAACCCCCATTTTCCATTCTGACCATCAAAAAATTGCCTTTTGTCTTACTGAAAAATGAAAAATGGAAAGAAAAAAACTATTTAATTTTCTATGACAGTGCAGCATTTTTCCCTACTGGTTACATTAAGTGAAATCAGCTATTTCTTTTCCTCATCATGCCCTACTTCTTGCAGTGTGATGGGATCATTAAAATGGGACACAGCAGGAAGAGAGAGTGGATAGGGCAAATGGAAAAGTTAATGCAACATTTTCTTCAGTTTTTAATGTCGTAAAAAGTTACTATTGGGTCTTTCATATGCTTAAATTGTTAGCTGTCCCTTTGCCGTGAAAATCATTCTTTCCCTTCTTTTTTAGTTGCAGTTGAAAAAATCCTCCCACTGTTTGTTCCTGAAAAAACCCCACTCTGTTTCCACATGCGAATTTTTTCATGAATACTTCTATCTTGTCCAGCTCCAAAAATTTCCTCTTGGAAGTGAATACAGACCCAGCAGTAACTCACTGTGAAATAATTTTAAGTTTTATGATTACATTTATTTTCATTATACATTAGTTTTCATTGCATTTGTCTTGAAATTTTTTTTTGCATAATTGTCTACTTAGCAGTGAATTAAAATACGACATATATTTTCATAGCTATAGTCAGTCCTTGCAACAACTGTAAGAAAACATAACAACTGAATTTTTGTTCTGCTGGATCAGAGTCTCTATTCCCATAGCAGCTGACTAAACAGTAAATAGTATGTGAGATATTATTTTATACTAGCAGTAGGCTTTATCTGATAACTGCAAAGTATTCACAAAGACCTGCAGCAAAATGTGACTAAAAAGCACTGGGATGGTGATAGAGTAAGCAAAGGAATATAATACAGGCCAACGAGGATGAGTAGGAGGGGTGGGGATAAGTGGGCCGGTGGCGGAGGGAATCTCAGGTCTTGGGTTAAGAACTGATACCAGGGAGTGAGTGGAGCGTATGGGGACAGGAGGAGGAACCATTCACTAGTGGAAATGCTGGACATCACAGTGAGTTTATCCAAGGCTTGAGAAAAGCCTTTTGTTCATTTAAATTCAAGATTAGCAAAAGACTTATCATTTTTGGGTTTTTGTTGTTGGCTTTTTTGGATTATTTTATTTTATTTTTTAGTTGGGATTCATCTTGCATAATATTAGCTCTCTAGGAGTTAACCATATAGTGAAAGTCAGTTCAGGAGGGCACTTAGAATCCACTTTAACCTATTTTCTTAAATGTTTATTTTCAGAGAGAGTGAGTAAGTGTTCTGTTTGGAGAAAAAAAAAACACCTTTCTTTAGGTTAGGCAATTAACTGTTAGATCACTAAAGCTTCCTGAGATGAATCCTGCCTAAGCAACTAACTGCAAGGAAATACTGCAAGCTGATGAAAGCTCCCTTTCAAGAGCAACCAAAGTTATTCAATACTTGATGTGAAGTCATGACGTCAAAACATCAGTCTGAGTGGGAATTCACAGTACGTTCCAAATCTATATTTAAATTCTCTGCATAAACAAGCTATCAAATATTCATTGCAGAAATGGCCCTGATGGGATGCTGCTGCCCGTTAGCTTGCAGACTTCAAGCCAAGCCAGAGCAGATATCTATCACACAAGGTCCTCATTTGATGCAGGAGCAAACAATTCAGCCTACCTCTCTTAGAGCAGGAGATCCTACATAAAATTCTTTCCACCTGCTCAGCTGAAGAGGCCTTAAATTCCTACAGAAGGGCTAGTAATATAAGTGATGAATGACATCTCAAACTGATACGTGTCTTTTCTTCAATAAATAGCTGACTATGAACTCTTTGCAGCATACATTAGTCTGCTTTTGTGGAGCTTTTCATCAAATTAAAGGAAAATGCATAAACCTCTGGTCAGTAGTTGTTAATACGACTAGTTCAGATGTTGCAATATTTTTGGAGAAGTCTTGCTCTAACTTGCTGTCTAGTCTCCAAATAGACTCATATCATATAGTGGCCACAAATGCTTAAGAAACTGATGTGCTTGGATACCTCTATGTCTGTTTATACTTCCAAAAAATGCTTCCCAGTTGCAAGGAAGTCCTTTCTTAAGTGGGATCTCAATCAAGTTTGTAACTAAAAATAATACTCCTGAGGACAAAAGTCCCAAGAGTTTCTTGTCTGAAGCTGAAACTTAAAAGCTCTCACGGTCAATAAGCAGAGGAAGGGATCCTTATACATACTGTTGCTATGCACTGAAGATCCTCTGAGATCAACTGCTAACAGACAATGAATAAATTCAGTTGCTTGTACTGAATCTTTCTCTTGCTCATAGCCATTGCTATAGGCTTTGTAGTTCTGCATTAGAAGTGCTTGCAGCCTATGGGGTTTTAGACTGATATCAGTTATTTCCACTTATATGCCTGGATTAGTACAGTAGCAATGTCTTCCCATAGTCAGAAATTTCCCATGGGTAATCTGTGTTAGAAAATGTAGGTTCTGTCTACATACTCACCTTGAGATTTGAAAACATACCTCTTTTTTTTGGATTTATTTCAAACTTGACTTATTCAGCAAAATATTTCATTGTCTATTCATGCTAACACCTGTATACTGGCACTATTCTGAAATAAAGAAAAGTGGGATTTCTCCAAATTTTATGTTCTTGCTTATCATACACATATAAAGGAGTGTGCTAGGATACTGGGGTGCAGGACTGAATTCCTTAGCGTGTCTTTGGATTCCAGTTATGAAATGAATGGGATACACTGGTGTGGCAAATTTTCATGGACTTTATAGGTGTTAAAGTAGGATGGAGTCTGAAAAAAGCTTCCATGTTATTGCATGCTCTTTTTTTCTGCTATTATTATTGAAAAAAATTAAATTTATGGGTACAGAAATTCAAGGTAGAGTCAAAAAGTTTGACCTAGCTTTGAGAGTTAAAGTTCAACCAACACTTAAAATGTCTTTGATCAAGTAGTCCTTAGATCTCTCTGTTAGCAAACAGTAAGCAAGTGTTCTCCTTTATGTTATTTTGCTCAGAAAGCTCAAATAAAACTTTTGACATGATTTAATTGTGACAAACAGACCTCTTTTATAATGTAATTGAAACATTTTTTTTTCCTGTGGCATTTTGATTTGGTCAAAAATCAGTAAAATAGCTTTCCTCATTCACAAATCAAACCGACAATGTTAGAGACAGAAATTCCCTGTTTTTGTAGAATTTAGGGAATGATAATCAATGCCTCAACTCATGGTTTTACATTTGAAACTGAACTTTTCTTGTTACGATATACTGATATATGTAAAGAAAAACCTTAAATTTGACAAATATATAAATTGAATTATTTCTGCATTGGATTTTTATAAGTAAAGCAGAATAGGCATAATTAGGGTGTTAAAAATGTGAAGTACCATAGTAAGACAGAATCAAATCAACTGCATTACTTTAATATATACTAAAAATAGAAATATAGAGGAATGAAAGAGACAGTGGTTCACTAAAAATTCTAAATGATATCTGGTACAAAATTTGCAGAAGTATAAGACTCAAGCAAAACTGGGATGTGAATCTCTGACTTCAGTGTCTTTTCTGAAACAAAAAGAGAAGCAGCAAGAAGGGACTTGAGTGATATTTAAATGGGCATGTAAATATTTAGGAAACCTGCAAAGTGCATGGAATGAATTATAAAGAAAGCTTTGAAAAATTTCACTGTGGTTTGGTCTCTGGCACAAAACCTGGAGAAAATCTAACAAAACCTATTGTGATGTCAGATTTATTAATTGCTGTGGATTCTTGCTTAATCATGCAATAGTCTCTCCCTTTTATTTAAATTTCTACAGTGTCTTCTTTTTTTCCTGCAGATATTTCTGGAGTGGGTATGTGCTCTCAGGCTGTCGGATGTCTTGTAGCTAGAAAGTGAACTGGTATAGGTGAACATATCTCTGCCAGAGCACCGTTTTTAGAGGGCAAGAATCTTCTGGCAGTAACATTGGTAATGCTCTGCCTGCAGTTTCAAAGCTTCAGTCGGTTGATAAAAGGACATATAACTTTTTAAAACATTATATATATTCTGGACAGACTGGATCAATGGGCCAAGGCCAATGGGATGAGGTTTAATAAGGCCAAGTGCCGGATCCTGCATTTCGGTCACATCGACCCCAGGCAACGCTACAGGCTTGGGGAAGAGTGGCTGGAAAGCTGCCCAGCAGAAAAAGACCTAGGAGTGTTGGTGGACAGCCGGCTTAACATGAGCCAGCAGTGTGCCCAGGTGGACAAGAAGGCCAACGGCATCCTGGCCTGTATCAGGAATAGTGTGGCCAGCAGGAGTAGGGAAGTCATCGTGCCTCTGTACTTGGCACTGGTGAGGCCTCACCTCGAGTAC
>VXAK01023812.1:0-37841 GCA_013399435.1 Arenaria interpres | reverse complement strand
GATTCTGTGATACCCAGCTTCAAGTTTTGTACGCAATAAATAGTATATTCCTACATGGGCAATTCTACTGATACTGACTAGGATGTGTCTGAAAGAAATACTGCTTATCCCACCACATTTTTGATACACCTTTTCTTTTAACTGCATGGTGTGGTTCTCAGTGCAGTTGGCAGAAACCATATCCAATGGTGTCTCCTCGTTATTTAAATGCAGTCATTACTTTTTAGCCTAACATACATGTCACAGCAAGATAGTATTTTACACAATGCTGCTGGTGTTAGATGTAGTTGACTCCGGTTACAAATGTATGGGAGTTCTGAATGCCTGTGTTCTTCAACTCTATACACTGTTTCAAGGAGATACAATAAAGCAGTGTGAGGGCAGTAACTAGCAAAGGGAAAGTTTTTCACTCTGATAACATTCAGACTGTTGATAGGGACTCTCTCAAAGCACAGAAATTAGGAAAAAAAAGAGGAAAAAAAAGAATCTTCTATTGGCAATACAGCTTCAGTTTGTTTTTCTAAAAGAAAACACTCCAGTAAATGTCACATATAGCAGTAAGAATAAAAAAAAAATCAGTATGACGAGAATAATGGTTTAATTCCACTTTGATACATGCTATTGTGCATTTATGAGAAATAAAACAAATTTCCGATTTACTGTGAAGGTCAGGAAAAATGTTAGAGTATTTCCAATGAAAAATATTTCTGGGCAAGGATAGAATTTTTAAGGAAAGTCATTTAAAGAACCAGGAAAACAAAAAAGCTAGTTTCTCATTTACGGTGATGTTAAAGTGAAAATTATTGAAACATATTCACTTACATGACATGTTCTTTTTGTTATTTTCTGTTTTAGAAGTGTTTTAAAAATGGGAGATTTCAGCCCATTTCTGCGTAGGAAGTATTTTTAAATCTCCACGTTATTCTACGGTTTCAAAAACTGTTTCTTTCTCAGACTTTTGCTAATTGGTCTTGCTGTCTTTTTTTTTTTTTTTTTTTGTTAGTTGGCATAAAGAGGCTTAACCCCAGAAAAATTACACCAAGTGCCAGTTCATTAAACCACAAAACCACAACTGTCAGTTTTTGGAGAAGAGCAGACAAACTGCTTCATTTCACTATTATTACTTCTACATTCTCAATTTTCTTTTTGGAATTGCTGAGAAAATTGATATAATCCTTAGCTTCCTCACTGAATTGCTTCTTAAACTGACACCATACTATTACAGAGGAGCTGCTGCTTTTGTGATGCTCTCTGTGAACTAACTCATGCACAAAACAAGCATCACAGTTACAATGCAGCTATTAGAAAACTCAGCTCCCCCACCATAAAAGTATATCATCCCCTTAAGTTTGAGTAACAGAAGATGATGATCTCTACTGCATTATTTGTTCAGGGAGAGCAAACTCTTTAATGTGTCAGGAAAATAGCTGAATAATCAGGTATACTTCAGTGGGAGCAACATATGCTCCTTGTGCTTCCTGCTGAGACTGCCGAAATGGCTTACAGTTACAGATGCCAACTTTCTGAGGGAAAAAATATTGCTGCAAAGATGGGAAGTTCTAAGCAATTCTGACAAATAGAGTACTATCATTCCTGAGTTGAAGAGTAGTGGGAGCCTGCTTACAATTACTGTGATTTAGTTGTGATTGTGATTGTCACGCACAGAAAGATCAATCTCAACACAATAATATTTATCTTTGATTTCGATTGTTTCGAAGTACAGTTTAAGTAAACTGTTTTGTGAGCCAAGTAATGGGGTAAATAATTTAGCAGTGAGTAAAAAAAATGTGAATTGTAACTATGAATGGAAAAAATGTTGCCAGATATGCAAGATCCAGACTTGTCAAAACAGAAGTTTGGAAAAAATTCCCAAGAGTTGCACAGATGCACCAACTGTGTTTAAGCAGTAATTATGCACAAGTAAAGGCAGGTAACGGGAAGAAAATAGAATAAAAGCTGTTAATGAGTAACCATTTTGCCTGTTACAATTTGCAAAATTTTTATTGTAATTTTTCTCCCCCCTCTCAGTATTACTTGGCCTCCCACCATTACCCCCAGCAGATTTCTCTCCTTATTTAGAGCACAGTCACATTATCAATAATCGCACAGGAAAATCACAAGTATTACACTAATATTTTCAGGTTAGTGAAATAAAAGATGTAACCCTATCAGTTGATGATGAAAAAGTGATTTCCATTTCAACTAAGTGAAGGACTACGATACATTACAACAACTAAAGGTGAGAGTTTTTAGAGAGAACATTCTGTACTTTCCACCTGAGAGTTTTTGGAGAGGAAAGCTGAAAGTTTTTTGAGTTTTTAACCTTGCTTTTGAGAATTTGTATCCCAAAACAATGGAAAAAGGCTAACACTGAGCCAATACTTGAACTGAAACTGAAAAGCAAGCTGGCAGTTGTGTTCCAATCAATCCCAGACAAAATAAAGAAAAAATTACTAGAGATCAGCAGACAACATCCTGAAGCATCCTATTTCCTACACGGACCTCTAGTTATGTGTCCCTACTTTCTTGTCTCTGACTGCAATATTTTTCTAAGCTTGGAACTGCACAAAACCTTTCTCAAACCTTGTATCCTCGCATTATTCCAATCTGAAGCTCTAGCTGGCTATGTATACAAGCTCCTTGACTTCAACCTTTGGTCTTCAAGTAGCATAAATAATTTTAATGAGATATATAGAATGGATTCTTGAAGCTATAGAAATAACCATGAGAGATTATGTAGGCTGCACTTTAACGTAAATTGCTTTCAATAATGCTAAATGCAAACAAAGATTTGTGAGTCAGTGGGAATGGGATTGCTTAGAAATGTTAGGTGAACTGGCAATTTTCAGAAACAGGCAGTTAATAAATAAATATTTTTCCCCCTATATCACAAGTTACAAAACAGGTATATCCATTTGCCTTATTTAAACTATTTTATGTTCTTAAGGGAATAATAACTAGGAACCTGCTCTGAAGTTTTCCTATCGCCATGGACGAATATGCACACAGAAGTTACTTCTACATATGCTTTAAGATCATCATTAAGAATATGGTTTCTAAAAGTTAGATGCAAGATTTATCACTCAGCAGATTAGTCCCCTGCTGGTGAGATCAGCAACTTAATTTTTATAGTTTAAGATAGTTGTTTGTATCCCACAGGTGATATCATCACCCATGTATTAATTTATTATCTTAGCAATATTAAAATAATCTTTATTTACTTACTGTGTGCTGTTACTGAGCTTTTAATTAAGATACATTTTATTTTATTGTTGTAAAGGCCTAATTTCTCTTGATTATGTTGCCTGAAATCTCTTGATTCCTGGTTCATACCTGGGGAATTGACAATGTCACCTGCTTGGCCTTTTCCCCTGGGACTAGTAGCCACAGCCACATCTCCTTATCTACCTAATCTACTTCTCACCTTGCTACTGTTATGCTTCTTATCTTTCCCCGTTGTAGCTGAGTTCTACCATCCTGAGTAGGGTACACAATTATTCTTGCAGCACAGAAACTACAGGAACATGGGGGGAAATGATTAGAAGGTATAGAGCCAATACCTCCTGCAGCAGCCCAGCTTGTCCCTCTTGCTCAGGAAGTGCAAGAGTAGCTGTAGCAACCCTTCCACACGCACAGGCTCTTATAGGATCATTCCTGTGGCTCACTCTAGGGTTCCCAAAAGAGATTTCAAGTGGAAGGACTCAGGAACAGCTGTCGCTTTTCCTGGGCTAATGTTACACCTCTCCTAGCTCTTCTCTAGCCCAAGATAACATTAATACAAGTGTCTGTATTTTCTCCATTGGTTGGGGAAAGTCTTGACATCTTGCTGAAATTCCCCACAGGCTTGCACTTCTCAATAGCTGGATTGGAAGACTTGCTGGAAACCACCATGACACATTTCCCTGGATTTCCTTTGTTTGGAGATCAGAATAAGGAGGGATTGTGCGGGGCCAGTTCTTGTCTCAGTTCTTGACACACTGGCAGACCAGGGGGCTATCAAGTGCCCAGGTTCAGGAGCTGGGAACATCTTCTCATTCTTTTTGATAAGGACACAGCCTAGGCAATTTTTTCAGAGGAAAAACTGTAGGATGAGATATTGAAGTGATCATTAAGAAAGCATTAAAACATTTCTATTATGAGATACAAACTGTTATATTCTTTCAAGTCACCAGTGTGTATAGAAACATGCCTCATAGAGCTGAGAGTCAAGCTATAAATGAAGCTGTTATTACTTGATATACAAGTCTGAAGATAAATTATAATCATGTCTTCCAAACGTGTAATATTATCTCTGTACGAGCTGACCATATTTATGGCTTACACAATATGCATAATTTTACTGCTATACATTAACATTTATTTAGGGCAGTGTAATGTAATTTAAGTTGATGAGTTCTTCTCATCTTTATAAATTATTGTTTTAGATGTTTGAAAATTCTAGAAAGAGAAGATGAAGAGAAACCTCAAGATGAAAGAGCACGTAATCCAATTTGTTGGGTTTTTTTTAGTTATACAAAGCACAGAGGCTCTCCTTTCCTTTTGCCTTCTGGGTTTCACAGGTTTAAAACTCATAATTTTTTGATGTTCCTCACCACTTTGTATGTACTGAAACACATTCAGTCTCAATAAATTATTTTTTTTCTCTGTATTTTATATGATAAATTATTTTATGATCATATATCTTTGAAGAGTAAAGGTAAGAAGTTATGCTTTGGAAGAAGTTTACACAAATTCTACATGCATTTAAACTAGAGTATAACACAGAGGAGTATAATACAGATTTTTTTTCCACTTTGCAAAATCTGTACCGTTTAGTACAATGTACTTGCCTAAGTGTTTGCAACTTTTAGTGTTTTATGATTTAGCATTTGTTACAGAAAATTATTCCCCGCTGTCTTCTACCAACCCTTCACCCTTCAACATACACATCCATCCATCTGATATGTTAGGGGAATTATATTTAGCCTGGCAGTTAAAGCAGATATATCTCTTTCAAACTCCTCCTGTCCTGACCGTCCTGTTTAGAGGATGTGGAAGCTCTGGGGAGCACATACAGGTTATTGACTGCTAGGTGCCTGCAGGAGTTTCTAAACCCTGTCCTTCACTTGTTGTCTGTCAGTCCTTAACAAGGCATGAACAATTAAGGTGGGGCTCATGAGCTCTACCTGTCACTTACTGTTGGAAGCTAGTTCCCAAATGAAATAAGTTAATAAAGTCGCAATCTAATTAAGCTGCCATTCTTCGTATCTTTTATGTCTGGGAAATGCATTGCAACTAATTGTGTAATTTTCAGCCCATGCAAGGAAAAGTTTTTCTATTTTTTCATTTTCAGTAGAGTCACACTGTTTACTAATTCTTTGCCAGTCATTAGATAATGTGTCTTGAAAATTGTCTTTGAAGTAACTTGTAGCAAATCACAAAGATAAGTTATATGCTTTCCTCTCCAAATGGTTAATACCTTTTCAAGAGGTAGTGATTTTATTTTTTTTTTAACTAATCTTTGAGGAGAAATAGGAACACATAATGATTTTTCAAGGCTGTCTCCTTCAAGACTCCCAGTCCTCAGGGTTGTTTAAAGCACAAAACACCACTGATTGTCAAATTACAAAGTTGTTCATACGTTATCATTGTAATGTGAGATGGTGGCACCAAAGTGGAGCATGCATACAGAAGAAAGGCTTTTGAGTATACTCCCTAGCCTTTATTTCATTTCATGTGGGCTTGCATCTTTTGTTGAAAGAAAGATCTTTCATACAGTGTATTTTCAGGCATCAACAATGAACTTTTAAACACTTGGATACAATGGTATCTTGAACTGATAAAAAACTGTGTTTAGAGATAACAAAGGAACATAAGATGTAGAATGTTAAAATAAAAAAATGGTGCATAAACTCTCAGTTCCATTCTAAATAGTCTTAAATAATGTGAATAGATTATTTTTAATCTGGTAGATAAACTCGATATTTAATCTTGTGTCCACTGAGTTAATGGGAATCTACTTGACTGTAGATTTCAGCAGGGCAGATCTCACAGTGAGGTCTCACATTACTGTCTTTCCGCTGGTAAAAGAAGATTTTGAGCCTTTGAAATCAGTGGCTGAATTCCTACATAGGACATGGGATTTCTTGTTGGTTGTCACTTAAAATATAATTTTTCTGAACTTTATTTTTTTTAAGTTTTCCACTTAATACTATCACCTGTGGATGTAAAGAATTCTTTGGATTTGGAAATAGATGATTAATGTGGACAATTCCTACAGAATCAAAATTTCATAATGTATTGATTTGCTCTGTATTCTCTCTGAAGGAAAAATGTCCCTGTAGGAAATAGCAGACAGTACACGGTTCTCAATGTGAAGCATAATTCACTAGTAAATACAAGGAAAGTCTCAGAATAAGCACTTTTCAATATGGAGACAGATGGCCACATCACTTGGCAAGCATTCAGCTTTTCTCCCTGACATGTTTAAATAATGTTTATCAAACAATAGACAGGGATAAAAATCAAGGTAGCCTTAAATTTATCTAAAACAGAATGGCAAGCTGCTGTAGAAGTGTCCTATAAATAACAATAAACAGCTGTTGAATGAAAGTCAATAAGGTGGAAAGAGAATTTTTCTACTGGATTGTAGAAATACATATACCTATATTTCTTTTTATTGTAATGAAATATTCTGTCCTCTTTCCCAGACCAGAATCCAACATACTGTTTATATACCTGGCACAGTGTACAATGATTAGAAGCAAAACCAGATGGCCATATTTTTCCTTGTCTTGTTTATTTAGGTGTCAGATAGATAACTCCTAACTTTACCTATCAATCTGACTGTAATTATTTATGTGCTACTCTGAATTTTTGCACACAAATACTCATGGACGTACAGAACACACACACAAATAGAAGTAAACTGACTCTTTTACTTTCTTCCTTAGGCTTAGAAAGAATTGCAAGAGATTCATCCTACGAGCAAGAAGGAAAAGTTCAGTTTGTAATTGATGCAGTATATTCCATGGCCTATGCACTACACAACATGCATAAAGATCTCTGTCCTGGATATATTGGTCTATGCCCAAGGATGAGCACAATTGATGGTAAAGAATTACTTAGCTATATACGGGCCGTAAACTTTAATGGTAAGTTACATGTACTCTTTTTCCCCCTGCTTTTTCTTCTTTAAATGTTTCAGAAGTGACAAGATGTGTCTTCTTTATATAGGATACTTTAAGGCTCAGTGGAAAACAGGATTAGAAGCAGGTCTCATTTAGAGAGAACTGCTTTAGAACTCAGAACTGTGAGTTTTTCCACCTGCTTTGAAACCCCAAGTGTATTTTTCATCTTAACATTAAGCTGCTCCCAAAAGAGGCAGATGTTAAAAATAAGAGTCTGTCGATCAAAATATTCTGGTGAAAAGCTGCTATTATAGAAACAAGTTGAGGACTCATGCAGTCCTATTGACAGATTAAAATCCTTTGACAGAGGTTGCTTATGTGTTTGCAAGAGAATGAATTGAAAAGAATACCCTCTTGAAAATTGCCTTCTTCTGAAATTACTGTTAACAATTTCCTTACAGATGTGAATAGTGAGGAGTTTGTTTTCAATTTGCATGTTTAAATCTCAATTAAAACACTCACTAGCAGTTCCAGCTTCTTTTCCATGTCATTATTTTTGACGGTGATTTAGTGAGCTTTAACACAACTACAGTATATATTTTTAAACAACACTACGTAATATTCTGTGCAGCTGGGATCTGTCTGCTGGGGAAATGCAGTTACAAATGCTTGTGCTGTTAACAGTAGAGTCCAATAAAGAACAGAATTAATTTATGAATGTAGAATTGAAAATGGTAGAACATACTTGATGATGAAATAAAGTTGCTGAAAACCTACATTATTTCATTAAAGTCATAATTATTGCAGACTATATTTAGCATTATTTTACAAAGAAAAGGAACAATGTTATTTGCTGTGTTTTGGTTGATTTTTTTCCCTACTTGGTGGTAATTCACATACTAGACATGCCTTCTAACTATGCAGAGAGAAGCACTGTCTGTCATAATTTATTCCAATGACCTCAGCTGCCAGCCTTTTTGAAAAAAGCACAAGGTCATTTTGAATTTAGCTTCTGAGTGGAAGCTTTTTTTGCTTTAGGTAATATACCAGACCATTTGGTAGATATGAATGCTGGCTAGAGTTCAGTTTTTTTTCTCTTCTATGATTTTTTTCTTCCTATGCAATTTTCATGAAAAGGGAATCCCTGTCTTCAGGAATATAAAGATGGAAGGTGTTTAAATGATTCTTTAGTGATTTTAAAGAAAACCTGGAGCAAAATGTGTTCCTGTTAATGGGAAATGTTGTTATGACGACAAAGGTAGGCAGCATATTGTAAGGTTTGCAGTGATAATTATCTACATTTCTAGTAGATATTCTTCTAGGCCTGTGTTGTTAAAGCACAGAGAAAGTGATCTATTTTCATTTGGTGAGCATGGAAGTTTAGCATAAAAAGATAAGCTGTCCATTTTATATGAAACCTTTCTCTCCCTAGATTGTTGTATTTCATCAATATCTGTCAAGATTTCTCTGGCTGACTCTAAGTATTGCAACAAGGGGAGATGAAAGAGTGGGATAAAGTACTCTGTACACTAATGAAAAAGTATCTGTTTTTGAACTAGTGATTTACTGAAAGGGAGGAAAAAAGAAAAAAAAAGAAAATAAACACTTCTATGAGTCTGTGGGATACGTTAACTGTTCCCTGTACTAGATAGTTCACATTATGTACTGGTGTACCAATTTCTTATATGCCCAAATATCTTATTTTTTTTGGTAATGCTTTGGGAGGCATAAGCAGAGGACAGTCTTTAACCCTTTGTCTTTTGCTATTAATCCCAAATTCGTGTTCCTCAGAACAACACTGCCACTGTGTCTAACTGGGTTTACAGAGGTGAATATTTACATATATTGCTAAATCTCCTGTGCTGGGAGTTGACAGTAGTGCTGTGTGTCGATTTTGACGTGCATACTAGGTTCAACTTAGTGGGTTTCACCTCACCAAGTATGACCTGTATTATGAAGGACACCTTTCTGCCTTATGGAGGGTATTTGCAAAGGGAAGAAGAGATACATATTTCTGTTTACTGGAGTAACTTTTGCTTTTGATTGCAAGTAATCACTTTGAAATGTGTTTATTTTTGTTTACTCTGTTTATTTTTATTTACAAATTATGAAGAAGATTTGTTCCCCTGGAGGATTCATCTGAGTAATATTCCATGACACCTTCATGACTGAAGGGTGATCATTACCACCAGCACACAGTGCACTGATGTAATTGATACGACATTTGCTTCTGCTTAGATATTCTTCTACCAGTTGTATGCTAAAATCTCACAGTTCAGCGTGATTTTAACGGGGATAGAACCTCTTCATTTGTAACAGGAATGAAGAAATGTATTTGCACATGAGATTTGAGTTTCTGCTGAGTGTAGTCTCCTGTTTTACTATTGCCTGTGTTTTTCTTAGGACAGTCAGCTAAGTATGGTGTCTAAAAACAATTGCTTTTCATTTATAATGTGCAGTTTAATAAATACTTTAATTTAATAGGAAAAGAAACCTCTAACATGTAACGTGTACAGCCTATTGCTGTGTACATTGAAAAAGAATTTAAACAACAGGAAAATATAAAGCTAGTGTGCTGAAGTAAGGCAAGTTTAGTTCCCTGTGTTCTTGATGGTCATTGCTAGTAGACCATAACCAGACCTTTCTGGCTATTTGGTCACAGAATACTTAGAGCTTTCAGAAGTTTCATGCTCCTACTTATCTTTGTTTTTCCCCAGGCAAAAAGTGAATGTTGTCACTCTGTTGTGTCCTTATTTTAATAAAGATGCTGCATTTTAAAGATTTTCCATACCAGTTTTTGTATCCAAACAAAATGAGATATTTATGTGAAATTGGTGTTTCATATTATGGAAAGCAAATATTTTTTCTGTTAATTAGTTTATAAATGGTGATGTGTGCAATAGGTAAATTGTGGCATGATTCAGTATGTTCTCCCATCACATTGCTCTAGTGTTCTCACTCTTATTTGACTTCATTATTCTGTCTACAAAACAACCAGGCATTTTCTAAGAGTTTTTACCCTGGCATGTGCTGAGCGATCTATGAGAAGTGCTCTGCTGGATTCAACAGAAGTGCTCATCATTTAAGAGAAACAGGACTTGAACATGCATTTGCAGTTGATGGAGGTGTTTCAGAGGTGGTTTTGATTTGGTTTGGTTTTGGTTTTAAGAAAATGATTTATCTTTGCACTGCTGGACAAAGCAAAAAAAGGATGACAACATGGATACAGTGCTATTTCTTTGGTGGGAATAGAACACAAAGTTATAAGACCAATCAGTTCCCACCTCCCCAGCTGTCCCACTACAAATGCAAAGATCAAAATAGTTAAATTAAAAAGGTAAAGTTCATTACTTATGTTGTACATGAAACATTTCATATAGAAGAAAGTTCACTCTTCCTATATATATAGATATATAGCTATTATAGGGTAGCTAGTTTTTGCCTACCTTTAGTCATATATTTGTATTTATATTTACATTAACACACTGTAGTAGTTCCAGGGATAAATATCAAGAAAACATCACACACTAGAACTATTTACAGACATTACAATATGAGCCTTTCATTTAATTTTAAAGGTAAGGGCACAACTTAACCTTTACTCTTAGACACACAGACATTTTACGTGCTTCTATGTGCTACTTATCCTGCCGGGGAACAGGGATACTTGTTCCTTTGACATCTTTTTAGGTGAGAAGGGATAAGTGAGAAGGGAGCAGAGAACAGGTGGAAGCGCTGACTCACCTCTGCCGTCACTACTTAAATAAGTGTTGTCTGCTTTTGCCAGAGGTCAGTGCAACATCACTTCCCCCTCCTGGTGAAGAGGAAACTCTGGAGATAAATTCTCAGTTTGACTGTACAACCTTTTCTTGTTTCTTCTCTGGGACAAAGTAAAGCAACTATGTTGCTTGCTGGCATTTTGTGACAAATCTACAATAACGTTGGAACAGGTTGCCTAGAAAGTTTGTGAAGTCTCTGTCCTTGGTGATATTCAAAACCCCATTTGACATAGGTAACCTGTTCCAGCTAAGCCTGTTGTAAGCAGAGAGGTTGCACTAGGTGACCTCCAGAGGTCCCTTCCTACCTCAGCCATGCCATGATGCTACAGCCCTAGATGGACTTGAAAGAAAGAAAAGTATATCCCTTACCCTTGCTTTACAATATTAAATGAACATATGTTACCTTTACTCTATTCTTCTGGAACTAATTTCATAGTCTGAGTGGACTAGTAAGCCTTGATGTTATTTGAGTCTTAGATATGTTAATTAAATGCCTTTGAGAAAAGATTCATTTTGGCTACATACACAGGAACACACATGCATGCAGGATTAGCCCCATTTAAAGAGCGAACATGCAAAATTTCTTCCTGAAAGGGCAGAATGATACTGTAGAATGAGAATATAAGAATAGGAATTATCAGGCAAACTCAAAATAAGGTGTCAACACTTGTAAACTAAAAGTTAATGATCACTCTGCATTGTAATATGTATCCATACAGGATTTTTTGAAAAAAGAAGAATGGGGTTTCTCACGGAGAATTTTTAACCCGCCAGAGAATCATTATTGTGGAATCAGTTGTTTACGAAATTCTTCTCCTGCTGTCTTTTGAAGTTGCTAAGACATCAATCTGTGCAAAACTCCCTTGACTTAATATTCAGCTCAGACTCTTTTAAATATTTTCTTGAAGAAAGCTGACACATCTCTATTCTTTCATGGAGTACAAAATTTACATTCTCAAATGATTATTTATCATTAAAACAGAAGATTAAAATGGTGCCCTTTGAGGCTGTTAAGTTTTGACATTTTTTGAAGGCATTTAAGCACAATAGAAGTAAATGTCCCACTTAAAATATACTGGAGACATGCTACTAACTCAGATTTTTAAAAATCCAGCTGTCAAATCTGCAACTACCAACAGAGAGAAAAAACTTTTTGAAATAGTTGAAGTTGGGCACACCTGTGATTTTTAAAGTTATGAGTTCTTATTGTCAATTCATATTTTACATGTTTGTACGGTTAGAAACACTCAGCATCATACCATGCCACTGGTACCATATTCTTATGGGGTTAAAAACTGTCTAAGTATAACAGGAGATAATAGCGGATGAGTAGATCGGTGAGGGACAAGCAAGGTTAACAATGAGCTGGGAAGGGCTGAACTCTGCTGACCTTGCTAGTACTCACTGTGGTAGCAACTCTAGTTTCACTAATTTGTACTGCGCTGAAGAAATAAAGATACTGCTTTCAGCTGCAGAAGAGGGAGTGGAAGGCAGAATATCTGCTGCAGTTTTATTAAGATCAGTGATGTTTGATCTGTCATAAGTTAATCACATGTAATTTTTTTGAAAATCTCGATGGTACAGAGGAATGTTTGAAAACATGGCTAAAGCTTAAACTAATCTAGACCTGAACGCATAAAATCCCAGAATTCAAAATATTCTTTTAATGTACTTTCGTCATGGTTTCAGAGATGGCTAATGTGACTTTTGAATGCACTGGGGCTATGACAGACCATTTGTAATAAAGAATCCTGATGTCTAGTTTTCAGTACCTGTATGTTAAAATAAGAAAGGAGATGTTACCTCTGGTAATTTTTATTGGGAATAAGCAGGGTATGATTTCAAATAAATTCTGCTTTGGCATGCTATTTATTTTAATGGAATTAATCCAGGTGGCTATGCAAGCTGCTAAAATTGCACAGAAGTCTGAATCACTCTAAATGGGTTTTAATGTATGGTTATAATGTAAGCACACGCAGCAAGCAAAGCTTGGAGCTACTATGATTCTTAGGTACCTGATGCGTCCATGTGATTAAAATCAGATTATGAAAATGATCAGTGTGAAATTAGAAGGTGGAACCTAGAAGTAAGTGCAATTTATAGCTGTGTTCTTGCTTATGTACAGATCTTAAGTACTGATTAATTGAGCAGTATTTATGCTCCACATACAAAATTCATGATGTAGAATGTGACTGAGGTCAATTCCCTGTTTTGAGGAATAAGATTTGATTCATAAGGTATTCTAATAATTAATATGTAAAGGAAGGTCATAAGGGATTTACCCTCATTACCCATGAAATTGATTTGCATCTCCTGATAGGTGAAAATATTCAGATATATTAGAGTGCAGTTTTTCAATATGATCAAGTGAAAAACTTGAGCAATAGTGAGGATTAGTACAAACTAACCTTTGCCATTCTGAGTGAAAAGTGATTTGAGTGCAAAGAAACTGGGTACATAATGTGTGTAATTTTTTATCTTTTAGTCGCTGTAAGAAACTTCACAGCTGCAGTTCTGCAGCATTATTAAGCACTTCAGATATCATTCTTGCCTTTATTAACAGGAAGAAGGTGTGCCACATGTTTTGAGGAAAAGAATACCTTGCAGGCCTCCTAACTTAAATGTTTAAACTTAAATTCTCCTTTAAAATCCATCAAATCAAGAGTGTTTGAACAAGTTATTAATTTTTTTCATATGTCAATTTATGACCTGTTTGGTAAGACAACAGTTCTGCAAGCCAGCAGGACAACCATGAGAGCAAATGAATTACTTTTTAGTACCTCTGTAACAGAATAATATGAGCCTTTTTCATTTTCGGAGAGCAACTTTTTCTGACAAAACGAAATAGATACATTGGAGAGAATATCAAGGGGAAAAAAGCAACAAGGTATTTGGTAATAAAAAGAAGGCACACTTATAGTTGTATATATATATGTATATATTTACACTTCATGTAAAAAGTGATATAACTGCTAATGGCTCCTAAGTGACAAATAAAAAATAGAACAATTCTTCAGGGAGGTCAGTGTCAGTGAAATTCTTAGATTCTCATACAAGGAGAAAAATAAGCATTTCTCTGTGTTAAAGGGAATGATAGTGAAATCAGGTAGACTTAATACTGTACGGCAGGAATTATGGTGAGGAGACAATAAATTTGTAATTAACAGACATTGCTGACACCATCAGACAGCACTATTTATTTTTTCTACTCTAGGGAGGTGGTGTATTCAGCAGTAATCAACCAAGTTCAGATCTATAGTCAAAGCAGTACTGGATTCAAAAGCAAGTAAGATCTTAAGCAAAACCAGAATCTGAGCAAACTAAACAAGACATCCAAGAGAAAAGTGTGGGGATTCAGTTCATCCCTCACAGGTAAAAGGGTTTCCCTTGGTTTCAGTAGCTGGTGAAGTTTAAATCAAGTGTCTAGTTCTCCATATAGCTGATGGGAAAGGCTGATGCCTCCAAAGGCTGCCAGAGAGCAAGCCTGCCTATTAGCATTTGGGCACCATAGCAACTCATCTACTTCTGTATGTTTCTCTGCAAGCAGTTATGAGTCAGAGAGATTTTCTCAAAGGCTGGTTAAAGCATTTCTGATAGTATGAAACATTAAATATGTGGAAGATAGTTTATCTAAGAAGCTTCTCTAATTTATTCCAGCAGAGGAAGCATTTGCTGTTATTCCTGAGGATTAAGGTATTCAATAATTTTGGCCACACAGCAGGTTATGTTTTATGCTGAACAGATTGGACGCAAAATGTTGCTCCCCATAGTCTTAGCCAAATCTCTCCCTTGTAAGCCTGAAATAAAATGGATTTGATGCACAAATTCCTGAGGCGTTCTATTTTAAACAGAGAGACTGTTTCTCTCAATTCTCCTGTTATCTCTATCATCAAAATTGAACATTTGATAATTAAAGGTAAAATAATTTGCAGTAAAGATTTTAGTTGCAATTCTCTGCATAGCAAACTTTCAAAGTGATGATGTGTTAGGCTTCCATATTAGCATTTTTCAATTTGTGCCAATTTCTTTAGGTTATTAGTTTCTATAATTACATTAGCATTTAATAAAAAAAAAATAGTTTGGAATATAGGAGATACAGAATGCTCTTTATTATTAGTTCCACTTGGGGACCTAAACTCTTTTAAGCCAAGTCATAGGAGCCCACATAGCCAGATGAGTTTGAAAATGGTGCTTCTCTCTATTACTTACAGCTCTATTAACAAATTATCAGCTTGACTGGTACTCTACTTGAATACAGTTTTATCTGCTGATAGTTATTTGTGTAAAGGTAAGATTATTAGAGGATAGTTAGCTGCATTTCAGAGTATGAAAATGTGGATGTGTTTTTAACTACTGTATCAAAATTTTCACACCAATCATAGCTTCCTCTTTAGACTCACCAGTTTCAATGGGTGAGGTTTATTAACCTGTATGATTAAATTTGATGCTGACCTGCCTAAATTTTACGAGTTCAGCTGGAGGATAGAAGAGAGTGGTACAACCGTTTTATGTTAAGTCAAGGGGAAGAGGTTTATGCCTATGAACAGTTCCAAAAAGGAATTAGAAATATTTAATACTGCAGTGCTAACTCTGCTTTGGGATGAAGATGGTAGAAACAGTGGAGCTTAATCCTGCCCCCAAAATTTTAATTATAGTCTGGGATTCGGATAATCACTAAGGAAATAAAGTAATTCTAAGCCTTTAATCCAAAGGAAACTGAAGACATGTTCCAGAAGCAAGCCTTAAACAAGTATAGAGCATGACTGGGAGGATATTCTTTAGTCTTGTTGCATTTGGGTCGTTGTGTAGCTAAGAATGCAAGACTTCCTAGAAGTTCTATTCAAATGGACTCACAATATCCTATCTTAGTAGCACTAAGTGGCTATTAGTTTATATGAAGTCGTAGTTTTCATTGTATTTTTAACGTACTGAAAGCAGAATTGAAGCAGTTATAAATGTATGACTCCACATTTCTACCCAGCCAGCACTGAAAAAAGAAATCTTAGTGCAATACAGGGTAAATTTTATGCATTTGTTGAAGTTGTACTTATTGTGCACCATACGCAATGAAAGACCTATCATCAACATCTGGAATATTTTTCTTTTTCATTCAGATGAAAATTTTCTTTTTTATGGAAGATAAATTGCAAGTTACCCTTTGGGATTAAAGTAATATATCTTTATTATCTCCAAAGGATTAGAGAAGCTAACATAATTTTTAAACATTATTTTTTGCTAGTAAATATTTTTTTTATTGTCCAATAAGAAAATAAGGCAAACCAAAACCAACCAAGTTTGGTTAGAGAAAGAAGCTATCAACATATTAACGTATTTTTAATATAAAGGAGAAAATTTAGGTTTAGGCAAAAAAAAGTTTTCATGTAATAACGGTGGTTAATTATTACATCAATCACTTTTATTTTCTTTCCATGAGCCACGAAAAGTTAGATGTTATGCTATCATGAAATTAGTATCTTTCAAGTTTCTTATAACATTCTTGCAATATGTGATATATAGCTTGATTAGGTAGCACCCTGATTAAAAGAATTTTGAGAGAAATGGGAATGACTAGTTAAGTCCATTCTTGCAAAAAGCCCAACATTTTGCACAGGGCTTTTTCAAGCAATAATTTTTCAAGCAATAGTTTTTGAAGTGATAGTTTTGCTATGTCTCTGTTCCTGAAGTAACTTTTTGCATTTGCAGTTTTAGGTCCATGCTGTCTGCATATGTCCTTGTAACTTTTTTCCACGTTTTAAATAAAAACAAATCAGGACTCGGAGTTGCTAAAGACATTTGTAATTAGAATTTGCCAATATAACCAGCAGTAAAGAAGTAGAAACTCTTATCTGTTCAAGTGTTTAATTAATTAAGGAAAAAAAGTTCTTAAATGATGATTGCAATAATTTTTTCATCTTTAATCTGTGTTCTTGTCCTAGAAGTACAATAACATGTAAATGTCACAGCAGATAGAAATAAATACTAGTTATTACTGTCCAGATGTTTCTAGTGTCTAGAAGCATTAAAAATCATTGATCCAACCTGAATTCTCTGAGAGTATGAGTATTTAACTTCTTTGTAAATTAGCTTACCCTTTTTATTTCACATTCTGAAATGGAAAAATGTAATTAAGTTTAATGAAATATTTATTGAAAAGTAGGAAATAAATGTTACCTATTCATTATTTAGTCAAAAAAGGAAAATCCACCAGCTAATCAGGGAAAAGCAGCAATACTGTTTATCAACACTAGGTTTATAAAGTTCCAAGTGTACTGTAGTCAAGAGAAAATTTACTGTTTATTTTAGTGCGTCTGGAATACCAGTGTTCATCAACCACACTGGAAACCTACTATAAGAAGTAATCACCTTAACAGTTTTAAAGAATTACTAAAAAAATAAATTAAAGCAAAAGCCAGGTCAGTTGGCAAGCAAACAGATAGAAAAAAAAAAATTTTGCAATTACAATTAGTCATTTTTATTACAAGTATTACCAAATCACTTATATGTGGCTTCAGCTTTAGATGTTGTACAGGAAGACAGTTCCTAAGAGCTTGGAAAGCATTGTAGTAACAGCGGTTACCCGACCTGTCGGGAGAATTCAGAGCATCCTGAGTTTACAGATGTGCTCTCTGTCATATATGTTTATCTGTAGAAGAACAGCACAGTAAAAGACAGTCCTTGACATTCACTGAATGAATATTCTGCTGGGAGATATTTTCAGTGGAAAGGCAGGGAAGTTTGTGTTTTTCAGTGGCAGAAAAGGGTGGCAGTTTGTACAGACTTGGTGGAAAGGAAGCAGCTATATATCACTCATGCACTGTGTCCCGCTGCCTCCTTAGAATTTTTCTTTCAAGGTTTCCCATACTTATACTGAATAAGCTCTTTAAAATCACAAAAAATCCACAATTCTGTATGTTGCATCTTATAGAGACTTCAATAGTAGAGGTCTTTCCTTTGACTCTAAGGCTAAGCAAACAGATATAATCAGAGAAGACACACTGAGCTCCGGCTGGATCAACTTTTGATTTTCCTGTTTGGCCCTGCAGCCACTCCAGGACTACCCTGGCTTTGCTCCAGTATAGTTTGATCAAGTTGAGAGACAAAAATGTATTGGCACTGTTCCCGTGACACACATAATCACATTTTATAAATATATCTCTCGGTAGCATTGTCACAAGTCATAATATGGCCAGTTATGGTAGCTGTGGCCCACTTTTTGGAGGTAATTATTATGCATTTTAAAGGAAAGTGAAAATGATGTATGGAACCTCAAGACATCATCTGTGTGCAGGATATGCTGCTACAGGGCAGTCAGGCTCCTCAGCACATGCCAGACTGTGCAGACTTGAAAGGCTTATTTAGTGCAGTCTCTGCCTTGGCTCCTCCAAGTCCCTACCCAGACATCTGAAGAGAAAGCCTCGGGATATTAGAGTCCACTGCTTATCATGTTGGAGAAAAACAACTAAGGGTGGTTGGAAATAACCCTTATATTGACATACAGCCACTGTGGGAAGGTTTCTGCTAAGCCAGCTGGCGTTTAAAGGCTCCAGCTCTTGATAGTTACAAATTGTTGTATTGATCCTCTCTTATGCATGGACTAACTGCAGCTCAAACACTGATAACTTTTTCTCTGTTTTGCACTTTCACTCCTTCTTACCAGCAAGGGATATTGTTCATGCACACAGTGCTTAGGCAGGATTTCTTGCTTACCTGAGCATAAAATGCACGTGCTTTTGTAGTAAGGGAGTTGTCCTGAGCCTTGTATGGTGAATCAGAATATTCAAAGGAATGTGTAAAATAAAAATAAAGTAATGTTCAAGTAGGTGTTCCCAGACTGAAGGAAGTTGTTAATTTTTAATTCCAGTTACAGCTGCATGTTGAGGTTGTTCCTTATTTAAGCCAATTTGCCCTAGACCTAATTTGAATTTTTGAAGACTTTTCATGTTTCTATGTTATTTGCCTGACACCTCCTGACTCTGCCTTGCTGCATTACTAACACAAAAAGTATCTACAAATACTATTTTCTTTATTTGTTTCCTTGTTTCTTTGTTTAGGTAGCCCCGGGACAACACTTTTTAGCTTTTCAAGGCATTTTTAGACAATGTAGATATTTTTTACTCAGTAAGTTTCATGAGTCCACAAGTGCTGGGGACAGAATTGTCAGGTCTGCTAACCTTCATTGCCACAAGGTGTGAAGGGTTAGAGCGAAGATCTATGCCTTCTGCCAGCTATCCCATAGCAGGCGTACCCCTCTGCAATATGCACCTACAGTCTCTGTTAGTATTCAGGGATTCAAGTATTCATGCTTATACCAATTTGTACAACAAAAGTGAAGGCATATGTGTGAATGTGTTTTAACTACAATGTTTTCATGAATTATTGCATGGTACATAGCGGACATAACTGGCTGTTATCTCAGTCCATCAAATTTTTGAAATAAAGACATGAACTACTCTCTTTAAATAAGGACTCTGAATCTGTCTTCAGAGGTGATTTAAGATAACTTATTTTGGTTTTAATAGCAGGACCTTGTTGCTCCTATGGAGATGAGAGTTGTAGATGGTGGAGTAAGGCGAAGAGAGGGAAAGAAAGAAGGTAGGAAATGGCAGCTGAGAAATTCACCTTCTCTTTGATTCCTCCAAATACACAAAAAGATTTTTCTGTGTTCTATATTCATGTATAATCAGATTACAGATTTCCTAGGAAGATAAACTGATAATAGACACTGCCTGTAGTTGCCAAACAGTGAATAACACCAATGTCACTTGAGAAGTACAGACTGTATTTTTCATGCACGGAGAAAATGTGGTGATTTGTTTTTGCAGAAGTGGTCTACTAATGCCTATAAATGTATACCTTGTGAGCTTTGTGGCCAGGGCCTAATACTTACCTTGGTGCATATACCATGTCACGTGAAGAGATGTCTGCAAGTCTGTGCAGCCAAGACATTAATTATGCATTCCTAATAAAGAGTATTGAAGTCAGGCTTTCCAGCATTTAATACTTAAAAAGCATTTTCCTAAGGTATGGGGTTTTTTTTCAGTAGTTCATGCAATAGTATAATGTATTCCAATTCTTAAGCCATTAACTGCCAATAAAGACCCAGAAAACCAAGGACCCTATAAAATAGTTCAGCTCTTTCACTGCATTGAAATAGTGTTATGAAACAAAACTAGCCTTTAAAGAGAAATTTGTTTATCCCATTTATCCTGTGTCATCTGAAAAGAACCAAAACCAAGCTTTGATTTGAAAGATTTTTTTTTTCTGTCTTATTGTTTAATTTTAGTTTGAACTAAACTAAAATTAATTTCATGAAGAATCAGAATGTCTCCAGGCTCTAAAGATGTATACTCAGTGAATGATGTTTCTATCGGTTCAATTACTAATGAAAACCGGCAATTAATTGACATTCCTGAAAAGGATGCTGATTTCATGGAGAGGTTGCAGGGAACTCTTTTTGTGGCTCTGGTCCTTGAGTGAAAACCCCTGGGAAATTGGTCCCAGGAATGGAGTCTCTCAGCTTTGATTATTGCTGAAATTTGGGCAATGGTGTCACATCAGCAGAGCTGAGTGTTGCCTCCCGTAGCTGCCACGATCCCCATGAGTTTGAAGCTGCGTTTCTCTTGAATTCTGTCCAGAGGACAACTCAGATAAGTGACACAGGCAAAAAAGAGAGGTGCCTCTCCCTCTTGGGTCTGAGCTACAAGAGGGGTGAAGAAGAAGCTGTGTGCCTCACGGGTTGGAATAAGGAGCTTCTGAAAATAGGAATATAAATGCTGGTCCTTCAGAAATTTAGAGGAGCAAATCAGTGCCACTTGGCCAGTTCTTAGTAACTAAGTTCAACTCAGGTCTTGGTCACCAATATAGGCAGCTGAAATCTTCTCCTTCCTATGAGTCCTTTTCCTATAAAAAGGTCGTCCTGTTTCATGTGAGTGATTGGAATCCTTGGACTGTGTGATAACACAGACCATGTAAATGCAGATGCATTATGGTTAAATGGGCGGTGGTCAAGAAAAGGAATAATTCTCATGGGGTTCAGTGTCTCCAGAGATTGCATATAGATCTTTTGTTGAGGCTTATATATGAAAAATTAACAGAGATATATTGTTATAAAATTACCTTTATTTCCTTGATTTGGTATGTGTATCTGTTACTCCTAACGTTATAAAGAGGACTATAAATATTAGTTTTTCTCCCTTGCTACTGCTACAATCGCTTCTTTGTCCTCCCTCAGAGGTCCCTCTGCCAGAATCAATAACATCCAGATCAATGGAAGAATACTTCTGAAAATGTAAATCTTTCGCCTTTGTGGTCTTGACTTGCTAATGATTTCTAATGGAGTATTTAACAGGAATGAGCACAGACCTTGATATGAAATGCCAGACAGATAAGTAACAAGAGGGATTTTGAGTAGGGAAATGTAAAAGGATAACGAAACCTGACAATAATAGAAAACTGTGGACAAAGCTCTGAGGGTGAGAACAAATGAACATGACTCCCATAGAACAGGGTCACAAGCTGGTGCCTGAACCATATGATTTGTTGCCAGGAAATAGAAAGTAATAAGGTTAGGCACAGAAAAACAGAAGGACTTATAACTTCAGCAGATTGATGTGCTACAAATATTGAACAGTAGATAGATTAGAGACAAGGTCTATTTGTAATGGTATTGCTTTTTTTCCCCCTTTTTCCCCATGAAAAATAACAACAAACAATACAGACACATGGTGATGTAGGTGATAAAAGATGTGTTTGTTTCCTGGTGTTGTAAAAGATAGTAACAAAACCACTACGAACTACTCAGTTTGCTCTATTTTGTGTGTGTCATACAACTAGATACGGTGGAAGAGGGGTCAAATATAAAAATGGAGTAATACAGGGACACAGAGACTTTAGCTATTCATAAAGCCAAACAGCATAGGAATGGAATTCCATTTATTTCACATTAGCTATGTACAGTGAAGACATCTACACGTGAACTAGTTGATTACATTGCTCTTAGAGTGAACAGAGAGAAAGTCACTTAGTGGGGCATGGGTCACCTCATCATTTACTTGTCTAAAATAAGGCAGATGAATTGTGCTGTACAGAGGCCTCCACTGACCACAGAGCAAACCTATACAACTAAATCAGCTTTAGATGTCTGTTTCCAAACACAGGTGAGATTACTCCAATACTATTCTGTGTTTTGGGGGAAGAAAACAGTTTGAGGAGGGAAGCTGGGAATAAAGTGAGTTATTATTGTAAATCACCTGAAAGCTGTCTACCAAATGAAAGAAGAAATGGCAGAAACTTAGAGTAGGTAGAAAAGCCATATGATAACACTACTTTGTATTAATATTAATCTAATTAACAGTAACATTAATCTAATTATTTCGTATTAATCTAATAATATAATTACAAGTAATATTAATGTAATCACCAGTAACAACACCAGTAAAAATATCCATAAATTATAATAAAATTAGGCTACTATTCTGTGTCTGCTTTAAAAGCAGTGAAAGGAGAAGTAATCAATATGTTTTCCCTCATACACACAGAGACTGTATAGACTGATTAAGACATGTTCAAAAGATAAGATCTCCTTACAGATAAAACTATTAACATTGACAAAGATAGTTAAGATGTATCTTGTGAAAGAAGGTTTTAATTTACGCCAATATGAAAACACCTTTAAAACTCAAAAAAAAAAAAAAANAAAAAAAAAAAAAAGCAACAAGTTGTAAACATGACAATGAGAAAGGAATAGGGGAAGAAATACCAATAAGGAAGAAGCTCAGGAAAAATTAAAATAAAATTGGTCTCAGAGAGCCTACTGAAACCGGTAGGAAAAATTGGTGGATAGAAACAAGTAAATGCAGAATATACTGTATGTCTGTAGCGTATGAAGGCACACACCCCCATCGGTGACGCAACCAAAATCGTTTATTATAGCAAACGGGCAGTTTATATAGTACTATGTATCTTCTTTCCCAACCGACATGCCCCTGCAACCCCCAACCGCCAAGCGGGCAGAATTCCCCTCAATCAGTAGGGTTGTTAGGTACTGTTTATGAGTCCTTAGGACTTGATCACGGACCTTCCCCTGACAGTGTTCCTGCTTTTTCTATTTCTTCTTCTGGTCTCTGCTTCTTCCACAATCCTGTTCACCCACATATGTCTGTACAACAGACAAGTAATTCTGACAAAAAGTGACAGGCGTTGACAAGGCTGGGGAACTGAACACTAAAAGAAAACGTGCATGGGTGCAAGCAACAGTACTTACAAGATTACTTATTATTTGGAACACAAGTAAACTGGAGCAGTTATCTGGGAAATAGAATTAGATGTGGCAGAAGAGTATTCTATTTAATTCTGTAGACTTTGGGGAGCTCAATAAGACAATGCTATTTTTCAGTTGTCATTTGCCAGCATTCCTCTAAGAAAGGGAGGAATTTTGATAATCGTAGTTATAGAAATGAGATGAGGAAAGAGTTATATAGTTAATTTTTCTGTAGCATTCACCCAATCCAACATTATGGCATCTGTCCATCCAGTCCAAAATGACCAAATATTTCCAAGAAAGAATGCATTCTATTCTAAGAAATGTGTCTAAAATAATTTCCTATATGAGTGAAAAAGCAGTAAGAATGAAAATGTAGATAGAAAGCTGGAAGCTAGATTTAGAAGACATGAATTTCAAAATTTAATAACAGATTTTCTTTCATGACTTGATATCATGGCCTACTTAGGCATCTGAGAAGATCTATGTCAAATCCTTGCAAGATTTACTGCTCTGAGATTATAATAAGAAAGGTCTACAAAATAAGATTGGGAAAAAATTGGGATAATATAGAGAATCCCAGTGTAATTATATCAGAGATCAAAATATGAAATAAAAATAATTTTACAACTTTTAAAGGTAGATAATACATCCTTAATGTGCCTGAAGAAAGAGCATGACAAAGACAGGAACCTAGTATGAGATTTATCTGAACTGTTACACTGTTTCTCTTCTCTGGTGCCTGGAAACACAGGTACTGTGTACTCTTAGCAAAGTTCCGGATATTAGCCTGCAAATGCATCAGAATATACATATCATCGTATTTTTTATTGCCTCAGTCCCTAAGATTACCCGGATTCTGCTATGTAATGTTTGATCTTATTCCATATTACTATGTATCCCATCTTCACACTATCAACACTGTTCATTAGCACATACATTTTTTTGCCCTTTGGGGGCATAGTCACTGGTGAAAACTAAAATTTTCCAAAATAGACTGTGAAGAACAGTCCAGGGAGCCCACCAATACCCAGACCCTTGCAGCACAACCAGTTTGATCTCCTTTTTGATCAGTTACTTATCTACTTTACAGTCCAGTTGCTGATTCCTGTCTTCTCAATTTCAGTCATTTCCCATGGAATAAAATATTGAAAGCTGGAGAGATTATATCTATAATAGTTTGCTTGTAAAGTGAATAAGTTATCTGTCAAAGAAAGACACGAAGATCATTGACATGATCCATTTCTGAAAAAAAAAAAAAAGTAACTTTTATTCTGATTTGCATTTCTGTCTGTATAATCTACAGAGATTTCTATAGGAGTAGAATAATAATTGATCGTGGCAGTGCACCATGAAAGACTATATCAATAAAGTATAAAAAGAGGAATTAAGAACCTATTTGAAGAAATATGAAATTTATTTGTAGGTAAGTGATTCTGGCACCAACCCCATTCTAGCTTTTGTGTGTCCAGAGTTGCCCCTTGAGAATATCACAGAATTGTTTTGAGAATCCAGTCAAACGATATGTCAGGAAACCTGACCTCAGTGTATTTTTTTCTACATTACAGCAGGCATTAAACAAGGTTTTCTGAAGCACTAATTTCAGAGCTGACTCTGCCTGTTGGCAAGCTGGATTTAACTAGTGGTATCTGGAGACATGTTAATGAATTTCAGATTAACACTAGTGCTAAACCTAATGCCGTAATTAAGAAAGGCCTGCCAATCACTGGCTCTTTTGCACTGGCACAATGTATTCTGTAGATTTCTGTTGCAGCATTATCATCTAGTGAGACTGCAATTAATTGCTAAATGGATCCTAAAAGAGCAGTTCACAGGAATGAGAAAAACTACACTAACAGAAGAGTTTTACAGCTCATTCCATAGTGTATATCCTAAGGTTATATAATTTTGTATGCAATTTTCTACACTGACCTGTCCACTGTCATTCCTGGAAGCAGGTCTTCTAAAAAGTACCACTTCCAACTTTTTAATTAAATTACTTGTATTAATTTCTGGGAATATTTGGCCATTATCAAGAATTATCTGTAACAGACAAGATCTGTGGAATTGCAAGAAAGATTTTCATTAGTTTCTAATTATAATCTAGAGCTAGATTTTTACAGAGATTAAAAGATTTTTTTCTATTTACACATATCTTCAGCTATTTAGTTTATTTTTCAATCTTACTTCTGAAAGGAAAGCATTATACATTTCCATGCCCAAATAAGCATACGAATCATACATATCATGAGTGCCTTGACTACAGGTATAATTTCTTAAGTGCTTGAGCTTTTGTTAGCTCCTCCAACACAAAGCTATTGAGAGCTGAGCTCCTGAAGCCTTTCCACTGGGCTGACAGCAATTCATCGTGTGGGTGTTTCATGGGTCATCTTCCTTTCTCATTCAGGATTGTGTAGTCTGCATTGCATAAATTCACAAAGACAATACATGAATAGAATTATAATACCATTCGCATTTAGAGCTAAGACTCATGAAACAGATTTGGTTGATTTTTCAGATATTCCTCATTTGTTATTTAACAGCGGGAAATGAGGCAGCAAATAAGGCTCTCTGTGGCTGTTTTACACCTGTCCTGGCTTGGTGATGCAGGCAAATGGCTGCAAATGTTCATGTCATTTTCATTGATCATTTGCAACTTTCTGAAAGTCTGGATCAGTAGACCTCAGAAACAGAGCTCCTGCTCACAAAATCACAGGATTTTGTTGAGGCTGGCCCTCTGGAGATGTCTAGTCCAACCCACTCAGCTCAGAGTAGACTGAGCTACAGGGGCAGGTTGCTCAGGTCTGCATCCAGTAGAACATTGAATATCCCCAGAGACGGAGAATCCACAGTCTCTCAGGACAACCTGTTCCGCTGTTTGGCTGCTTGCATGCTAAAAAAGCTTTTTCTTATGCTTAAACAGAATAGTCTGTGGTTTGGTGTGTGCCCATTGCCTCTTGTCACTGGACACGACTGAGAAGAGTCTGGCTCTGTCTTCTTTACTTCCCCCAATGAGATATCTATACACACTGATAAGATCCTGCTTTCAAGCCTTCCCTTCTCCAAGCTGAAAAGTCTCAGCTCTCTAAGCTTCTCCTTTTATGACAGATGCTTCAAGCACTGAATCATCTTTGGGGCCCTTTGCTGGACTCACTCCAGTATGTCCATGTCTCTCCTTTACTGGGGAGCCCCGGACACAGCACTCCAGCTGTGGTCTCACCAGTGCTCAGGAGAGGAGGGATCACCCTCTCAATCTCCTGCTCAGACTCAGGACCTCATCTGCTATCAGCACGCTGAGCCTGTTTTGTAGTTGCCTGTCAAAGAAGGATCTTTTCTCCTGCCATTTCAAGTCTCAGGCTTCAACACCCTGGGAGTCTCCATTTCTGAACCCAGTAAGCACAGACTCTTCCTTCCCCTCCTTCAGCACAGCTCCTCTACTAGGTGCTGTGGACGCTCCCCAGCACATGCCTCCTGCAGGCAGGGACACCAGCATCCCCAAGTCCCAGCCTCAGTAAGAGGCTTGCAGAGGTGCGTCCTCCCTTGGGAGCTTGGTCTGAGCCTCTCATGTGCTGGGGGTAGCTGCTCAGGTGTGTGCTGGGGATGCACTCTGTAGCACACCACCACCATTGCTGGGCACATAAACACTTCCTTCAGCAGCAGAGTTTCTAACCTGCTTTTTTGCTCCCTCTGCAGAAACCGCTTCTCTGGTAACTGCGCTCTGGGCTGGCCCTTAAGTGTGCCTCTCCCAGCACCTGCTGAACGGGTGCTTGTCACTCCCTGCTCAGAGTCAGCTTGAAGCTCAAAGAACCCTTTGATCAGGAACAGCTTCGTTAGAAGCTGCTGGAAGTCACAGTCCCCTGCAGCTGCCTTTCCCCAGTGCAGTAGGCACCCTGCCGATCCTCCAGGAGTTCCTGGAGTCCCTGGTCAGTTCAGAAGGAGTTCACAGAAGATCTACAAGCAGAACCCAAAAAACACTGAGCAAGCTGCTGTCTGCTGCCTGCCTTTGTTAGCTCTCTTCTGCCCTGACATTCCCATTCCTTTGACTTTTTTTTTAACTCCAAGAATAGGTGAAAGAAAAAAAAAATATCTACAGTCCTATTTGTATCTGGTTTAAGTTTCTTGTACATTGCAGGGATATTTATTAGAGCTTTGCATGCATATGAAGATGATCTAGTAATTAGTACCTCAAGAAATTGCAGGGCATTGTTAAATGGACTTTTATTTACATGGAGCCAAAATAGTTAATTCTTCTTCAGGATTAGTAGTACCTTTATTGACAAGACTAGAGGTCTTTTTCTACAGGAAGAGTCAGGTAATATATGTAATTGTATTCAGCTTTTTACCTATAGCATGTTCCTAATGAAATGTTGAGACACAGTGATGCCAGTGTATGGTATTATTGTTGTGCAGTCCTTGAATATTCCAATGTTATCATGATAATTTATTTCACCTGGTAAATCTTTTGGTGGTCTTGGAGGAAATGAATGTCAAGCTTTTCTTATGGAATATCAAATAATACTAAGTCAGATTTAAAAATCAGGGTTATAACCTTTCATTTAGGCAAGCACTTAAGAATCTCCTTAAAGCATAAAAGTGCAGTTAACAAGCAAGTCATCTATTGACTTGCTGAATTTAGTGACACTATCCACATAAAGTTATGCATGTGTCTAACTGCTTTGTTAACGGTCACCTTAATGGAATGGTAAGTAGCACTCAGCTGGCAGAAAAGTAATAAAGATGCATTTAAGCATAACAATAACTACTTTTGCAAACAAATAGAAATAACTGACAATATGAGAAGCTTTCTGGAAGTAATGATCTGAATATCTTTTCTTTCATGAAGATTTAAGTAACAAAAAGATGTATGTATAAACAACAGAGATGAGATGTAAGTGCTAGAGATCATTATATGATTACAGTTGACAAAAATATTTTTTTAAAAGTTGTTAACTCTTCCATATCTACAAATGAAGGATTTTATAAAGCATTACAAATATGCACTTCTATTAACCAGCTTGAAGAAATGGTGTTCTGAAATGTCAGGTCCTGATCAATAAACAGAATTGTAGTCATTTACTCATAAAGGACATGAGGTTTCCATAATCAGAACCATTGAGAGGGTGGGACATGGGCAGAAACCCCAATGAAAGAAGAGACGAGAAGTAACAGCAGCTGTAAATCAGTTTCTCCTCTGAGCAGCCTGCCTTATGGGTCCTTACTTACTGCAAATCTGGGACTACCAATGCAGTGAAGATGTGACAGTTTCAGAAGTTCTTGGATATTTTGTCAGTCACCATTACCTGCAGGCTTGAGTAGTTCATCTTTTGAAATAGAAGGACATTGGCTCTGTTGTTGGAAGGGAGAACACCAAACTGGTGTCTTCTCCATAATGCTCAATATTTGCTCTAGTTATATACTTAATAACAATGGTAATGGAGAAGTCACTTAAAACTCATTAAAAAAAGAAAGATGAGGGAAAAAAAAGGGGCATAATTTAATTCAAAAATCCAATCATCTCAGATGTATGCTTTTTAGCCTTAAGTTCTAATGCAAAACTAAATCACTACTTATGCAGACTTACATATTTCCCCTGTGTTCACCTCAGACATTGAGGTGTTTGAGATGGCAGTGTGGTTATGTCTGAAATCTGATTCAGAATCACTTTTAAAACTTGTCAGACAGGTTTCTGCAGGTTGTGATGTGAAAAGTGGAACATTTGTGTTTCCATTCCAGATACATAACATTGTGAGTGTCCCAATATTTAAGGCTGAAAAAAAAAAGAAAAGAAGTTTTTGCTCTTCGTTTGTTGGTGGTGGGTTTTTTTTTTGTTTCGTGTGGTTGGTTGGTTGATTGGTTTAGGGTTTTGTTTTTGCTTGGTTGTTGGTTTTTTTTTTTCTGTTTGCATTTAATAGACTCAGTATTACAGTGCAGCTGTAACTTGTGAATGTAAGCTTATGGAAGAATATAATTTTTAACTGCCCATCAGTTTTATTCTTTAGTAAAAACCTGTCATATGTGGTTTCAGATTCACATTGTTACTCCTCATATGTATATTTAAAATTCAGACACTCATTTCATGATTTTCATAATTTCAATCCTTGAGTAAATACTCTGGTCAACTTCCACCAAAAGTAGAGTATACACTTTAGTTTTACAGATAGTTCTTAAAAGTATGCTACTATGTATTGTACACTATGACTTAGTCCATAAGCTTTTACTTGTCTATTGACAGATAATTAGCAATCAGTGTAGGATCATAAAAATAGTATAAAATAAATTTGGGAGAGATTTTGAAGACTTTGCAGGTCTATCCTGCCAAAGATAGGATTAACTGTACTATTGTCACTGTTGACAGATGCTTGTCCAGCCTGTTCTTGAAAAAAAATCTGCTGGAGAGATTTCACAGCCCTTGCAGGCAATCGACTGCTTCACTGCCTTCTGCTAGAGAGTTTTTCCTTAAATTTAACTTAAGTCTTCATTCTTGCAAATGAAAGTTGTTATTCCATGTCTTGGAATAATGATCTTAAATTTTCAGTTTATTTTAAACTCACCTGCACAATGGAAAAGAATAAGAGCTTTTTGCTGTCTTATTATTCCTACCTTTTTACATTTTTGATATTGTCATATTGTCCCTCAGTCTTTTATTTTCTGGACTAAATAGACCTGGTTCCTTTAACCACTTACTTTAGGTTTTGCTTTCTTAATCTCTCCTCTGAAGCTTCTTTTGCTGTTCTATCTACTTCCTAAAATGCTGTTCTCAAAACTGGATATCATATTCCCGCTAAAACCTTGCTGGTGTTGAATGGGATGGAAGAGTGTTTAAAAATAATGTCTTTATACATCTCAAAATGCCATTTTTGCATAAGATATTTTCATGTTCAGCTTGTGACAGTTAGAGCCACCGGTACTAATGGGATACCATTTCTTTCTACAGGTTATTCCCATTCTGCAATTATATGGTGAATTTTTCTACCACAAAATGCAAATCTTGCCATTATATGTACTCAATTTTCTTCAGACTTCCTCAATTTATTAAGATCATTTTGATCCAGTGTATTTGCAGCTCTCTCAGCATGGTGTCATCTTACAGATGCAATAACCATACTTTTGATTTCTTTATTTAAACAATTAAAGAAAATAATGAATATGCTCAGACCCTTGTGGAACAGTATTGCAAACTCTTCCAGACTGTCCAGTCTAACAGTGAACTGTTAATAGCAACACTTGGTAGCAATTGTATTCAAGCAGTGTTTCCCTAGCTAGCTTAACAAAATACCATGTGAGAGAGCATCAGAAGGCTTTCTAGAAGCTAGATGACATGTCTGCTGCAATGACCAGCTGGTCCTTATGTACTTGTGTTTTTTAATGGTAAAAGGCTGTCTAGCTGCATTTCTACAATGTCAGCTAGCCTCAGGTAATTTTTAAAATCACGTTCACTACAAACTTTCAGTTTGAAGTCAGTAGAAATGAAAAATGGAATTTTAACCACCATTTTGTTTCCTTGCTGTGGAATGAAATTCCTTTTCAACTGTGATGTTTAATGATATTCTGAATTAAATTGATAATGCTAAATGACGATATGAATGCATGCCATTACAAATCTCTCTAGTTTATAAAAAAACCCCAACCTATATAATTAACAACTTGCTATTCTAAATCTCATTTTATTGTAAATTTCCCTGCTGATTGCTTTTCTCAATTGTAAATCCTGTGTTGGTAAATTCTCATACTTTTTGTGTTTCATGTGGTTGGAGAAGACAAAATGAAATGGGAAAAGAGAAGAAAAAAGAAGATTGTTTTTCATTACACATTCAAAACTTTTTTGGCATTAGAATTTTAATGTAAAAGACTGCACTCTACCTGTGCATGTACATGTGTGAGAAAGAGGGGCGGAGGGGGAAATGAAGTGACAATAATCCGTCATTTTAAGAAAATTCATGATAACTGAAGAAAGGGAAAGATTCTGTTCATAGTGGCATTTTTATCTATCAAGATTGTGTTTGACTAGCATTTCCTGTGAGTTTATAACATCTGAGCTTTTGGAAAGTTTGCAGTATGAACTATAATGACTGAGTTCTTTGTGAAACCATCCATGTTAAATGTTTGCTAAGCTGTCACCCTGATATTACTGATGCACTAGCAAATAGAATTCAGGAGTGTTGCAATCTGCCATAGATTGTCTTTAAATACTCTGTATTTCCGTATCTCATTTTCAGCCTGACAGTTTTCTCTAAAAGTTATGAACTCTCTATCTCTGCAAAGGGAGGATTAAAAAGAAAACAAAAAGGAAATGAAACCTGGTTTAATTGTAGGGCTGAAAATTGCTTCAGATAGTCTTTGGAGCAGCAAATTATTCTTAGGTGGATGTTTTAAGAGAGTTTGCTTGTATATTATCAGACTTTTTGGCAGAACTTATTAAAATAAAGTAACATATTGGATTTCTGTAGGAAGCACTTTAGAACAGATACACTTTTACTGTTGGACTGCTATCACCATTAATAATTTTCTTAACTGCCTTTTTACAGTGTGCATTTTCACAGGATTTACTGCATTTGCACTCCTAAAAATGCTAATTTGCTGAAAATATACACAGGTGAGATTTTTAAGGCTTGTGTCTCAAGCAAAAGTTAAAATGCAAGCTTTTGCATATACCTTTACTCATCAACAGAATCAGAGATGTGAGACGTAGGCTTGCTGGATTCTTATATGTGTTACAGTAATAAAAAACAATCATATACTGCTGATGGTTTAAATTTTATTTGATTCCTTTCTACATACTACATATAAAATTAGTTTGAAAAAAAAAAAAGGATGTTTTGGGGGAATTAGGAGCATGTGGCCAGTACGTATGCCATGGCTTAATATCCCTAAAGGTTTAAAGAACAGCAATAAAAACCAAATCCATATTCTGCTAAAGCTAACAAATAAATAAGAGTGAATACATCCATGTTTTCAAGAGGAGGAATAACCCTATTTTTCCAATAATAAATGGCTTTGCATACTAATATTAAGACTACTGCCAGCCTGCTGGAGGTGAGGAGGGATTAGCATCAATATGTGTTTGAGCACTGCTGAGACTCTGGTGCAGCATGTTCCTAATTCTAGTACAGCCACTGTCAGACTCACCCTTGCCAGCCAAGGACTGAAGCTTTTTTTTTTCCTATTTAATTCATACTAAATGGTAGGCTCTTGCAAATATAAGTGTAGGAGCAGAGCGCCCTCAACACTGAGTCAGTATCAGACCTGTTTTTAAACAGCAATTTCAGTCTGCTCACACCAAAATATAAGTCTTGTTCTTTCATTGCCACAAAACCTGCTTCTTAGTAAATTTTCTGGTCTGCCTTATACTTCTTCACCAAAACAGTATTGTCTCTTGTTTCTTTCTTTCTGGCTAGTCAGAACAAGCCTGTCCTTTGAATGGTTTAAGAGCTATCTGATTCAGTTGGACCTTTTGAGAGGAAAAAAAATAATTCATAAACCCTGATACACCAATTATGCACCACATAAATAGGACTGTATTGATACCACAGCATTTCTGCTGAGCTCTCTTCTTTAGCTCCTGGGTAGTGTTTTATTTGAAGAATAAACAACCTAAAAACTTCCAGTCCCTGCTAATTTTACTATTATGCTGAGAATAATGAGATAGAAACCAAAGTTGTGAGGGTATTAAGCTATCATCATAGCTTACATCTTTTAAAAATAACTCATTAATTAGATGTGACTGGTTCAATACAGAGTCTCAAAAGACAGACATGAATAAGAACCCTAAGGCTCATGTCTTATAACAGGGTTGTTTTTTTCCTTTACAAGACCTTTCAGTTTTTAGGGATGCAATAGCAGCCCTTACCTGATGTTGCAATGAAAATATAAATCCCATTTCACCAGGATGCTTTGGGATAGTCACTGTTCTCAAGTGGGATATGAAGGGGAGGCTGAGAGAATATTGACAAAGTATTTCAAGTTTAAAATGCTAATTTCTGGAAACCTAAACGCTTGCAGAAGTGCAGCTGTTTTTACCATACTTTCTTCATCAAACCTTCCTGTGAACACTTCCCAGATAATGGAGATGGATAAAAATAAGAGAAGGGGGTGGGATGGGAAAAAAGCATGATGAACAGATAAACAGTAACTCTTTGACTGGAATGTGTGAGACCCTGGTTCAGGGAAAGGACTTGAACTGGTGATGTATTGTGATCCCCTAACATTTGAGCTGTCTGTCTTGCTTTTTCTAAAACATCCACAACCCCTTAAAATTGCTTACGCTTTTGTGGTTCATACAATGCTGGCATCTAAAATACTTTCATAAAATTTATCTTTTTTTGTCAAGCCTACGGTCAGAGGTGTTACTCCTCAATGCTGTAGTAAAGACTATGCTCAGGTCAGTGTAGCATCAGAATAACCTTAATTTAATTAGCCATTTACACACAATTTGACTGAAGGGTGTATTCTGTAACAACAACCCTTTTTACTCCTCAAAATACTGTGGTACTGCATTAATGTTACATTAGAAGTCCTAGTATGATTTTGAAGGTGATCAAAGCTCTACATGCACAGTTTGAACAGTGCTAATGGTCACACTAGTGTGGTAAATCTTCCCCTCCCACACCCCGCCCAACCTAAATTAGCAAATGGGGAATGCAGTTTACCTTCTGAGTTTGACAGAAATTAAGTTTCTAGTGAAACATTAATTACTGAACATGTGCTACACTTACTTATGTTTGGGGAACAGAAACAATAATGTAATTCTTCTTCATTATGTAAAAATATTGAAGGAAAGCACAAAATATATTTGTGATGGGGAACTGAGACTGAGTTCATGAGAAGCCCCCGGTACAGTTTTCTGGCCTGCTGTATCTCGTTGAGATGCCTCGTATCATTTATGTCACACTGCATAAAAAGGCGACAATGATATAAATGGATATTATCATTGTCTTCAGTTCAGGAATTCAACATGACAGGAAATGTCTAAAATAATCTTGGGGTGGGGGAAATCAGTTATTTTGCTCCTACTTAGAAAGCAGCTTCATTGCTTTTGTATGAGGTATGTGGGATGCCCAAGCACTCCATTAATATTTTAATGCTCATGTGTGATATGTTATGCTATTGAAAATCTGTATTTCTCATAACATATTTATAATTTATTCTGTTGTCTCTTAGAACATTTATGTCCAAATTTACATTCATTCACACAGGGTTGTGCATTTGTGCACTACTTGCATACTAGAAATCTCCATTTGTGCAATGATATTTATACTTGGATAAAAATAATTGCTTCTTGGGGTGCAACTGTTATTTGCAGATCAAACAGAAAACCCAGATCTGGTAGTAATTTATAAAAATATTTCTTATATTACATGGTCTTTTGGACTTGATTTTCATGGGCTGCCTCTTTACTTTGTTTCTCTAAAACTGTCTCTTCTCGCTTAGAAATGCATACCTGTTTTTTTGCATTTACAGAATTCGCACTTGACGATTGATGTGTGTTGCTCAGGGGGAATGATATATACGCAGGTTTGCAGGTGCTTGTAAATACTTTAAGTTTGCATTTGTGCAAAGATCTGTGTTCTTAACAGTAGAGACTGGGTTTTGAGCAACCTGTGTCTTTAGAGGCATTTAGCAACAGATAACTGCACTTCTAAAGAGGGAAATCAAGAGATCTTCCCCATGATCCACACAGATTGTGAGGATTAGTAGATTCAGTAGTGAAGAAATTAAATTTTTATTTCCATTTAACTGATCTGTTTTTAAACTAAATATGTACATTTCACCCAAATTTTGCCCTGGGGCTGAAAAACACATTGGCCTAATTCTGATCACATGAGTCTAAACTTGAAGTGATATTAGTCAAGTCAGGAGGGGGATCTAGATCTTCAGGATGCTGTCTGTATTACATCTGACCATTTCTCTTCAAGAGACACTAAATTCATTACATTTATTCTCCTTCTTGTTTGAGGAAGCCCTTGGGCAGAAATTGTGTGTTGTCAAGGCATAGAGCTAATTAATGTCATTAATTCACCACACAGAAAGTAAAAGCCCAGTGTCACAGATAGGAAAGGGGATGTCACAAGAGTAATTACTAAGTGTATACACAACCAAACCAAAAGCTGTAATAGCCATTGACTGCATAGATATCATAACTAATGAAGAAAGGGATATTATGATAAACTGATGTTAAGGATGTCAATGAAGATAATTTTATGAATGATTCACCATCTGGGACTGAGGTTTAAATTCTCCAAATTAGAAATCTCTAAAGAAAACTCAGACATAGCATGTTTTATTTGAATTTTTCTTAGGCATGAGACTGTCTTTCATCTCAGCAGCTGCTTGTTGAAAAGTAACACCCACTCCTTACTAACATATGTTTGTATGATAGTATGTTATTATAAAGTCTTGCTGTTGGCTTAGTGAGGTCACTCTTGCAGTGAGCAGTCCACAGCAGAGGTGTGAAATAGCTGGTGGTGCTGGCGACTCTGTCAGAGGGCTTTGTTTAAACTGAGGTGGACATGAAAATGTGTGTAGGCTTGCTTCTGAGCTGACACCAGCATAAATCAAAAGTATAGTTATTGAAATCAATATGGTTATACCAACATACTGTCAGCGTTGTTGCTTGTTACAGAATTGTAAGGCCTGACCTTGTCCTATTTCTGCCTCCGATTTCTGTGAGAATGATGCCTCCGCAGACCTAATTTACTAGTTTTCTGCCTGATCTATTTATATACTATTTATGTGGTTACATTTTATTAACGACTTCCAAGGTCTCCAAGATACACCCTTCTATGGAGAAAGGTATTATGATAATTAATTCACTTTCCTCATTTCTGTGATGTTAGCAAAGCTCACAAAAGAAGTGGATAAATATTTTTTTCATAGTAATGAGCAGCTTGGATACAGAAATGTCCAAGTTGTTGTGCAATCACTGTAAATTGGCTATGGTCTCTAATCTGCAAATTAATGACAGTTTTGATAGATGCATTTTTTTACTCTTAGTGAGAAATATTTTAATGACCTAAGATCACATTTTGGATTCCAATTTGAGGAATTTATAGTGGTTTAAATTTTGGAAGTCCTTTGGAAAAAGTTGTTCCCATGTGATTAATTTCTTTCATTTGTTTTGTGGACTCAGTGATGATCTCCAAAAGTGCTTATGAACCATACTTAGTTCTTTTAAGTTATGACAGTTCCCCTGAAAATTTAAGGTTTGATATATTTCTCTGGTCATCACAGTGAGTTTCAAACTCTAGCAACAAGAGGATGGAGTCCTTTTATTTCAGTTCTCCTGTTTCGTGCTGAAACAGGGCCAATAGGACCCTCCTGTTTTCCCAATAGGACCCTCCTGTTTTCTGAAAGTTCCTTCCTTGCCCAAATAGTACTTTAAATGACGTTAAAATCAGGATTAATACTTTCAGTTGTGTTTTCTTCCTGTCTTCGAAGGTAATGTTCTCTTTATCTAATTTTACGTCCCACTAGTAAACTAATGTGTACTTTGGGATACTCTGCTTTCCAAAATGCTAAAAATAAGAGATCCTGGGAAATTTTAAAGAACGTAAGGTCAATACAGATGGTATTTACACTGGCAATTGTGATACAGTTTCTTTATGGGTTGCCATTCTGCTTTGGCTCGCTCATCTACTGCTATCCAGGGCAGTATCAAATATAGAGGACTGAAATTTTGAGTGTTATGAAAACAAATCAGTATGTGGGTAATATATCTAAGCAGTAGTTATTTGCCCATATGATCTAAATGTGAAATAAAACTTCTGGATAATGTATATGCTACTATGAATGACTTTATCATGTTCAAATACTAGAAAAATAGCACTTAGGTTATTTAGTCCATTCTTCTACTACTGAGCAGGGAAAATGTGTTTGAAATTTGGCAATTCCGCAGCCTTTCCCAAGCTGTTAATTTTTTAATTAACCAATGTAACAACCTGTTTATAAACCATTCCTCTTTTTTCTCCTAGCCTATCTTTACAGCCTTTTACTAGTCAAATCACATGAACCAATACCTGAAACCCAGGTATTAATCTGGCCAGAATTAGGTCACCTTTTTTTGATAAGTATATTTAAGTTACTTCCCCTGAAAACTCGGGCAATATCCTATTATTGAGTTTTTAGCCATTTGACCTTGTTTCACAAGCCCACTGTGACATTACTGTCATTTGAGTATCAAACCTTTTATCACTACCAGCCAAGATAAGCATGTTAGAGGCATGCTTTAGACAGGGCCTTGAAAATTTGCCTTTGCATGGAAAATTTTGCTTGAGCCAGAATTAGTTTCCTATAACCCTAAGCAGAGAAACTATGAAGGATGTTTAAATATAAAAGTACTAATCAGAAGGAGAAAAAAGGGGAAGAAAGAAGTTTGAGGAAGAATCAAGAACTGATAACTGAAATAAATTTTTAACTTAACTTTGGGAAGCCTAGATTTATCATGTATAATTCAGTGAAACATGCCATTGCAATACACTGAGATTTTTATTTGGGATAGAAATTTAGCCTTGTTGTAGATATCTCTACTTAAGTGATGTCAGAAGGCAACACATCTCTTCTTTGCTGGATTCAGGTTACATTGTGTTATACTTAACACTAACAATTCAGTTAAGACTTTAAGTGTAAATATGAAAACAATTCTATTATGTACCTTAAGCTTTACAAAATTAAATGGAAAAAAAAAAATCCCAGGGGAAA
>VXAK01023806.1:156588-176905 GCA_013399435.1 Arenaria interpres | reverse complement strand
CGCGGTGACTTTCGGCGTCGCCGGGCGGGTGCGTTCCTGGTAAAAGCCCGTCTTTCCTGCCGCCTCTCGTTGTTGATGTGTTTTCTAACCCCCCCACTTGTTTGTAAATACCGGGCGGGCCTTCTCGTGCGGGGCGGGAACCCGCTTTTCCAAAGGGAGCGGGGACTTCGGGGCTGTTGGAGCCTGTTCCTCCGAAACCCGGCCTGAAAAGCTTCCGGCTTGTGCCTGTCCACCAGGTTGCAGAGAGAAGGTAGCGGTCGGGAAGACTTATACGCTGGCCAGTTCTTGCCATCGAATGTTTGGTGACAGGACGAGGGGCAACGGGCACAAGCTGGAACACGGGAAGTTCCACTGAAATACGAGGAAAAACCTCTTTAGGGTGAGGGTGCCAGAGCCCTGGAACAGGCTGCCCAGGGAGGTTGTGGATTCCCCTTTGCTGGAGATCTTCAAGACCCGCCTGGATGCAGTTCTGAGTAATGTGCTCTGGGCAATGCTGCTTTAGCAGGGCAGTTGGACTAGATGAGCTCTAGAAGGTCCTTCCCAACTCCAACAATTCCATGATTTTAATAAAATGAAATAGCAGTGATACAAAAATGAAGGCAAAAAACCTGATGCTTTAAAAAAATAATCATGATTTACGTGTGCTGGAAAAGAGTCAAAGGTATCTTCTGCCTAGTGCATTTCTAAATAAAAGTGCATTTTAAAGGCATCACGTCCTTTTCAGTCAAAGAACCTACATCATTTCTGAACTCGCTATGCTTATATTTTTAAAGGTTGTGTGGAGTTTGGGAATTTATTTCGAATTGGATTGTTCTTCAAAAACTCTGCTAAAGCGGTCGTAATGAATTCTGCCTGTATTTCTAAGGGCCTGGGTTTCAGCCCCCCCGCGCACTCCTGTAACGACTGGATCGGTCCCCCCGACAAGCACTCCAACCTGCGGCCTGTCATCTTCTATGTGCCCCCCGAGGAGTCGCCGCTGGAGCGGCGGCTGCGGGAGGCGCGGCAGGAGGCCCAGGCCTGTGACCAGCGCTTCTGGGCACGGCACAACCGTGCCTTGGTCCTTCCCAGCCCCCCGCCACCCCTGGTGCCACTCAGTGCCCGCCTGATGCCTGCTCTGCCACCCGAAATTTTGGGTTTGGTCTCCGTGAGGTACAGTTCAGTTCTGCCTGCTGTTACTGGCTGGTAATTGATACCATTTCTTTTAATACTCACTATGTCCTTGTAGTAATTGCTTCTTTTGTCATCAGTTTCTTTAAATTGATGTAGACAACTAAAGAGCCTGCGTATTTTATTGCTGTTTAGTGGCATATAGTGATATTTGCCTTTTTCCTTTCTTGCACTGAAAATATAAAGCTGTAGCCACCACACATGCAAGACCTGTCTGTGACTAGAGCGGCTGTTGAAAATAATTCTACAGCTCTTCTTGCTCTCTTGTAAATGGGAGAAATCAGGTGTAATCACCCAGGGTAAATGAGGTACATGCCCTTTTTCACTGGTAGAATATTCCAACAATACTAAATGTGGAGACTTCTTGGTCACGTTCTGTCTTCTTTCCTGATCGCAGCATTGGTTAGGAGACACTGAATTTTGTTGGAAGAAAAGTAAAGGTTCAGTAATTCACTATCATTTGTGAATCTTTGCTCATCATATCCTCCCAAAACTCGCTAAGATCTCAGAGAAAAAACAAAGCTTGTTTTTTAAGTTTGAAGAGCTTACATACAAATAATTATTCTGTTTCCATCTAAGTAATTACAATTTTTTTTTAAGGCTGCATGTTTTTCTATATGCTGAAACTCTCAGTGACACCATGCAGCACATCGTCATAGTTTATCTTATAAACTGAAGGTTCGGATCCCGTCAAACAGTCCTGAAGCTCAGCTGTAACTTTATTCAACAAATATGTTTTATGTGTTTGAGTAGAACAGCTGCATGAATTAATTGATGCCTGCAGGTAGCAGGATCTAAGAGACAGAGTTACCAGTTTAACTAACTTGCCTGATTCTGGAAAATGTTTTCTTGACACTTCCAAGTTTATTGAGTATTGCTTGTTATTTCAGAGGGTATTAAACACTGCACTTCTGTGTGATTAAGAGTGGTTAACTTCAAGGACTGAGTACATCAGATTCTAATGTGGAAACACGTGTTTTAGGAAAAAGAAGAATTTATTTGTTCAAGACTGAAAGCCAAGGGTCTGGAAATGGGAGCTGAAACAGGTTAGTGAGATCTTTGTTTAGAGTTCAGGTTGCATTCTGAATTCTGTTTGACTTTGAATTTTATGAGTTTCTGCTCTTTGTGTTCAGTTACAAGTAAATCTTGAGGGTAGGATTTAGAAGTGTTTCCAGGAGCATGATAAAAAAAGAGGGGAGGATCACTTGAGAGATGTGCCTGGAGGGGTCAAATCATCTGTTGTGTTGTTCTTCCCCCAATTCCCCGCAGCTGCAGGGAATACGCTGAAATCCCAGCCAAGTAGTATAATTGTTCTGTAGTCTGAGGAGAAAGAAGGGGTTTTTTTCTTTCACCCCTCCTAACCCCGTGAGCCAGCTGAGCTAAACATATATAGAACTAAACATACAGAACACTTGCCTCAAGTGCATGTTCTGGTTGGGTGGATTAATTCACATTCTTTGGCTTCAGGTCCATAGTGTATACAATGAATGCAATATTTCTCCTTGAGGCAGCTTCTGAGGAGAGAGCAGGCGGTGCTCTCTGCCTGTCTTTGCCTGAGCACAGTTGCTGTAAAATACTTGCCTCTCTAATTGATTATGTGAAACTGAGAACAAGATGCCATCGTAATAACAGTGAATTTGCCACTGTAGTATGAGATTGAATGTTTTGTTCATATTCTTATGCTCTTGAGTTTAGTAAAGCATCTGTTCTGAGGTTCTACATATCACAGACCATTATTTTTATATTCTGTTTGTCTCCTGGCGATCAGTGCGTGGTGTAAGGAATAATTTTAATGAAGTTCTATGTTGTTTAGCTTGTAGGAGCAAGGAGTCAGACCTAGTTCTCATGCATCTGAATCGAGTTTTTTTTAATCCGAAGAATTATCTTGACATTGTTGTGCCAAAACTTTTTTTCAGGCCAAAAAGCAACACTGAATGCAGAAGAAATGGCTGACTTTTACAAGGACTTTCTAAGTAAAAATTTTAGGAAGCATATGCAGTATAACAGGTATGTGGAAGGAATATATGTTGCTTATTATACATTACAGTCTAAGCAAAAGGAGCAAGATCAGATTTTAACTTTGAACATTTTTTTCCCATAGTTTGTAAAACAGCACTTAAAACTCTCATTTTAGAAAATTATTTTTTTAAAATGCTATTATTAGCATTTGGGAGCTATCTTGTACTGCCTGTTGTTGAGTTAGTGGAGAGCTGAATCTCATGTCTGAGACTGGGGAACATGATCAGGCACTTAATTTTTTTCTCTGATGGCATGTATCTTTTCATGCTGCTAATTGAAACTGATAAATATGCAAACGGAGGCAGTTCTGTTTAATATCATTATCAATGATCTGGACCAGCAGATCAAGGGCACCCTCAGTAAGTTTGCAGACAACACTAAGTTGGTTGGGAGTGTTGATCTGCTTGGGGGTAGGAAGGCCTACACAGGGATCTGGACGGGCTGGACCAATGGGCCAAGGCCAATGGGATGAGGTTCAACAAGGCCAAGTGCCAGGTCCTGCACTCGGGTCACACCAGCCCCGTGCAGCACTACAGCCTTGGGAAAGAGTGGTTGAGGGTGTTGGTCGACAGCTGGCTGAATAGGAGCCAGCAGTGTGCCCAGGTGGCCAAGAAGGCCAACAGCATCGTGGCTTGTGTCAGGAATAGTGTGGCCAGCAGGAGTAGGGCAATGATTGTCCCCCTGTACTCGGCACTGGTGAGGTCCCACCTCAGGTGCTGTGTCCTCACTATAAAAAAGGACATTGAGATGCTGGATTGTGTTCAGAGAAGAGCAATGAGACTGGTGAGGGGTCTGGAGAACAAGTCTTATGAGGAGCAGCTGAGGGAGCTGGGATTGTTCAGGCTGGAGAAAATGAGGCTGAGGGGAGACCTTCTTGCTCTCTGCAACTACCTGAAAGGAGGGTGTAGCGAGGTGGGGGTCAGTCTCTTCTCCCAAGTAACAAGTGATAGGACTTGGCAGTGCTTGATTAATGGATGGACTCAGTCATCTTAAAGGTCTTTTTCAACCTAAACGATTCTATGAATAAAACAGTTGAAATTTCTGTATACCAGATCCTAGTTGACTGTTAAATAAATATTAGTAAATGTGATTCATCTCAAGAAAATTCTTTAACGAGAGTAATATTTAGTATTCTTGTCTTTATTATTTTGCAAGTTCTTTGTATGTATTGTGCATATACTGTAACATACTATAAGAACAACTTTACTGTAAGAAATATTTAAAACAAATATGCACATCTTATTTATCCTATGGGGAGAGCAGGAAGTGGGGGAAACCGCACCAAAAACCTAAGCCACAGCATGAAAAGATGGAAAGTAAACCATTATTTTTGATAAGAGTATCATTGTTCAAATTGCCTATAACCAATAAGTGAGAAAGCAAAGAGTAAACCCGATGCCACTGTTGTAGGGAGCTCAGGATAATGTCCTGTCTTCACGGTGGGAGAGTTCAGCCTTTGTGCCTAAACACGACCTTCCTTGTTGCTGCGTTGTAAGATCAGGCAGTGTCAGGTGCATCTTTGTAGTTTCCAGGTGGGACTGAACAGCCCTGAGAGCAGCGGAGCTTTTTCCAGGCACGCTGACTTTGAGGGACCACATTTATAACAATCTGTTTATGCATTCAGCTGTATATTCTTTTGCAGTGTAGCCAGCCGGCCTGAAAACTGTGGCTGCTGAAGTGTTGCAACTTCGGAAATGTACTTAAAATTGAAGCGATGTGTATGCATAGATGCCATGAATATTTAGTTCAGGGTGCTTTGACTGGAAATACAGTCGAGTTTAGGGAAAAAAAAAATTGAGAAGGATCTAGGAAATGAGACATGAAAGGGGAAAGGAAACAGTTGCAATGTTAGCGTAATATTTTGATTTAACATGACATTTGAGGGTGTAGATCAGTGCTGCTTGTCAGCATGATTTCGGCTGCTATCCTTACTGAGGGGTTAGTATCTCAGGTTTGTGTTAGATCTGTACATGCGAGGTTTCTCACAGAGATCTCAAGAGATGACTTAAATCCCAGTGTTTAATATTCCCAGCTAGTTCTACAGTAAGAGTATTCTGTTGCTTCTTGTGCAGCATTTTACAAAATGGAGCAGGGATACTTGAAAGTAGACAGCACTATAAAGAAATTCTGATATCACTTTAGTTTGTAATAAGGGCAAGAATTTGAAGCAAGTTCTCAAAGGGTAAAAAGGGCTGATGTAGATAGGATAGTCTGTATCTGGAATTTGTTCCAGAAGTCATGCATGCTTCATAAAAACTATTTAAAGATATAGACTAACTTCTGGTAATATGAAGGGCATCATCTTTAAAAAGTCCTGCTTTAGAAACCTAATGTTTCTTGTGTTGGGTTATACAATTAGCCTTTGAAGTATGATTTTATTCTGTTTTTTCCTCACTCTTGTAGGTGACCAACTGTGCCCTTTCCAACACACTCATCTTCAGACATGCACAAACAAATCCTACCAGACATGCACAACTAATCTTGCACAGCACTGGCAGGAAATTCTTCTAGATAGATTGATGATCAGCTTTACTTCTGAAACATGAGAAATGGTCACGATTATTTTATCGTGCCTGATTTCAAATACAATTGGCCATAAAACTACCCAGCCCTTAACTTTTTTATAGTTAAGCTCTCAATGGTTGTAGTCCTAATGTTTAGATTTAATCTGTTCATGGATGTAGATATTTGTATAGACCTTTTCATAGGTAGTTTCACTCTAATTAGGCAGGAAAAGTGCCTAATAGTAGAAAAAAAAAAGTGCCTAATAGTAGAAAATGCAAGTCATCGCTGAATTGTTATTTGTCAATGCCAAAGTATATTTTAATTAATTTTTACCTTTTTCCTGTTCTTGTTCTTCATGCTAATAATTTTCCTGGCTTTGGAATCCTAGAGATTGGTATAAACGTAACTTTACTATCACATTCCTCATGGGACAAGTAGCACTGGCAAGAGCTCTGAGGTGGCTTCGTTGGAAAAAGAAAACTGTGGGAAATTAATCACAGCTCCATGAAGAACGCAACAGTAGCTAGGCCTGCTATAAACTTTTTATTTATAGTGATGTTCAGAATCTGAATGACTAATGTAATAATTACTTGACTCTGTTAAATTGTGTAAATAAAAGTTGATCTTAACTTATAATCACTATGTAGATTTTTCCTCTACCTTTTATTCCAAGAATATCTAAAATAGTTCCCAACCCAAAACACAACTGAGAAAATTATCAAAAGCTGTTCCCTGTTTACATTAAATGGAACGGATCACAACTGTCACAGTTTTACTACAGACTCATGGTTCCTAAAGAATGTTTGATTCAGTTTGCTGTACCTGAACTCGGGTCAGAGAATGATTTCTCCACCAACCATATTACCCCATAAAGACCAAAATGTCTCATTTTGCAGCAGTTGTCAGTGTGGGGCAGTAGCTGTCTGTAAGTAATACAACATGGCTGAAGGGTCCAGTGTGATTTTGTCAGTATATATACAATTAATTTAGAATAATCCTCAGTGTGATTGTCTCCTTTTAATAAGGAGTTAGGATATGATGTCATATAAATGACTAATGCAATAGCATCTTCTTAGATAATTTTATTTTAATTAAAAGAAATGTGTCCCCCTTGGACACGAGTTCCTCTAACATACAATTGGTACAGATTTTAGTTGTTGAGCAATGAACAGTTGCGTTGCCAGTCACTTGATCTTGGTAGAAAAGGAAACCGATACTTGGCTGTACGGAGGAGAACATTATTAGTACTAATAGGTACTGCTTTCTACTGGTTCATTTCTTCCCAAAAATTGCTGTTCTCCCCAGTTTCTCTGAGGCACTCAAAACAACTCGCCCAAGGGGGATTTTTCTGGCCTCAAGGTATGTAACATCAGCCGGAAGGAGGTTGCTTTAAGTGAAGTCTTAAAATGTTATGCCATCTATCTGTGATTTAAAAGAAGTTCTGTTCCTCAGAATGTTCTTCCAATCCGTTTATATAGTTAAATGATTTTTTGATACAATACCCACTAAAAAGGATTCTGTTAAAAACAATATATGTTGCCAAATGAAGCGTGTTTTCCTAAAGCTGTGCTGTAGGGAAGGTTCTGCTTTTGGAAATGTCAGCTCAGTAGCCACTGACCTGTTTTTCATAGCTGAATATGACATGATTTATTCACAGGCTTTTTCAGCTGGAGCAAAAAGAGATTTGTCAGTATCAACGGTAGTAATTCCTTCGCAAGATGAAATAAATATTAATGATATAGTAGTGGATCGCCCTGTTTCATACAATGATGCTAACACAGGGGCTAAAAGTGAGGCTGAGTTTTGTTTTTAACTGTTGTGTTATTAGCATATGAAGCATATGAAAACAGTGTTTGCTGAGGTGATAACCAACACTTCTAGGAAAATATTATTTGTGAAAGTTATTTACTGCATCAGTATTGTAAAAGGTATATATTTATTGAAAAGTTACAAAATGCCACATTTTTTTAGGAAAACAGATTTTTGGAATGGACTACTGAGGGTATGTAACGTCATTTTTCGGGGCTTTACAGCAAATTATATCTTACAGTATCTAAGCTTTGACCACAGTGTGAATGCACGCTTTAATAAACAGTTCTAGTGTAAAGGAATGATAGGATAATGTAACAAAATAGCCCTGAAAGGCGGAGAGCAGAACCCCGGCGGACTGGTGGTTGATGCCGCATGTTCCATCAGCCAGTGCCTAAGATCCCTGAGGTAGTTTCCCATACGCTTTAAGCAGGTAGAGATCAATCAAAAGAAGCATTTTCATCTTCTGGGCTGCTCGCTTTTATTAACACAGCGATTTTTGTGTCTGCCAGCTGAAACAGATCGGGGAAATTGATTCACTGCTAGAACTAATCCAAGGAAAAGAAGCGTTAGATGTCAGTTGAATTAAAATGCCTCATCCTGCCGACGTAAGTGTTCTGCTGTTGGTGTAGGGGAGATGTGGGAATTCAGATGGAAGGTTTGGATTGCGCTTCAGTCAATTAACAGTTAAAACTCTTTCCTGAATGTGTATTTTAGCGCTGGCATATGATGGATCATGCCAGGATTCTGCTCTGAACTGCTTGTAGGTTAAGTTCGTGCCTTTGCCTTCGTTAAGATTCCGGTCCCTTCATCTAAAGTCTATTGAAGGAGTGAGCTGTTTATCTATTAGGTAAGTGTTGAGCTCTGATTTAGAATATCTAATAAAACCACTGTGCAAAGATGTTATTAAAAATAATCCATCTGAAATTTTGAGTCTCATTACCAAACCCACATACATTTACTGAGATAATTACATTTGCTGAACAGCCAAAAGCCGTATAATTTTTGCCAGTGTTGCATTACTTCTGGTGGTTTTTTTTCTTGATTCAGAGCAGTTGTAATAATGCCAGCTGCTTTCAGATATTATTGATCATAAATCCTTTATACATCAAAGGAAGAATAAGGAGCTGCCCCAGACTACTAAAAATAATTTTATTTATGTATACAAAGGCCTGCTACAGTCACTGAAGCTAGTGAAATACATCAAAGAGTGACTTTTCTGTGCACATTTTCTGAGTGTAGGAAAAACACAGGGGAGTGTTCTTATCATTTAGGTATTTAGCTAATCCTGTCAGAAGGAACCAGCAATATTGGGTATTTAATAGTGTCAGCATGTGCCTTTTTAATCCATCTCCTCAGTAAATGCATAATAAAGCAACGGTGTTTTGGTAGTATTCAAATAATTTTAGATACTTTGTATTGACTTGGGGTGGTTGTGTTCTGATAATCTGTGTGGATTTTTGCTCTTCGCTGGATTTCTCTGCTGGGGCATTAATTTCAGTAGAATGTGAGAGGAGTCAGAGGAGGTGTGAAATGGGGATTGAGAGGCAGACCCACTAAAGGCTGGTTGGAAGTGATTGTAGCACCTTTATATACGCATCATAAAAAATAAAAGAATAAATTGCATTTCTCAGTTTCATGAGGAGTTTTCATGCAGCGACTACTGAGAAGATAACTTCTATATTTAACTGAAGATTCTTGGTGATAAAACTAAAATTTAGTTCAAAGCGCAGATTGGTTATTTAGAAGCTGACCCTTCCTGGCCCCGTTTTAAGGGGGCTATTTTTCTGCTTGCAATTTTTAACTTCTACTATCCCTAAGCAAGATTGGTATCCTGCAGGACAATCAGGTTTAGCCAAATAAGAACTTAATTTACATCCTGCGCAGAGCCCACGGGCCAGTCTTTTGCATAAAGACTGGGAGATTGAATTGCTTTCAGGAAAGGATAATATATGCTTGGAACTGTAATATGCATGAATAACATTTTCATATTAAAAATTATATCCATGGATTGCTATAAACTGATTCACAGAATAATAATCCCATAATTACTGTATTTTTTATGAGTTTATTTCTTAAAAAGAGTTTAGAAGTATATGGAATGTAATCATCTTGAAATGCATACTCATTAATATTCATTATTATATAAATCACTTTTGTGCCTTGCCTTTGCATTCATTAATGGATTAAGATTTACCCAAGTATTGTCAGATTTAGTTGATTGATATATTCAAATAGCAGGTGCTGTGGAAGTGCAAAAGGAGTTCTTTTGGCTAGAAATAGCAAAAGCAAAGAATTACATTAGTCCATTTCAAGTGTGATCTTATTCAGGGGAAATATTGCTTTATAGAACTACCTGCAGTCAAAATCTGTTTTAGAAGCCGTGTGAATGCTCTGAAGACTCGGTCCCTGTTTCATACAGCTGTTTGTGGTTTACTCATTCAAACCAGATACCCATTAAATTGACTTTTTTACGTTTTTCCGGCAAAGGCAGAGTGATTTTGGTTTCTGGTGTGTGCAGGTTCTCATCCTTGGGGGTGGCCCCAAGTGTGGTGTAACCGAGACCTGAGGTGCCAGGAGGCAATTAGCACCCGGCCTAATCTGGGGGAGCCCTGAAGCTGCTTTGATGGGCTACAACTGGCAGGAGTTTCCAGCAGCGCCCGTACCAGTCGGGAGCTGCTGGGATTCGGCAGTGCTCTGTTCGCACTTGCTGCCTCCAAGGGACCCACTGACATGATTCAGCTGCAGCCTTGGCTGTGACAACTTTCATCCGCTGAGGCGAAACGCATCAACAGCCAAAATGCAAGTTTCAGAATTATGAGAAATTCAGCTCACTATTTGCATCTCATTGTTAAAGAACTTCTTGTTGACACATTTTAGCTCCGTCTTTGTCATAAACCCCTGCCACGGAAAATTTTTCGCATGATGCTCAGTGTGTGGCATACACTGGCTGTTTTTAAAGGGTTCCAGAAAACTTAACAGCTTTTCATTTCTAGAATGATTTGAACAATGAAAAGTCTAGATTCTGGGGGGCATGGGGGTGTTTTGCAAAACAGATCTTGTAGTCAAAGCTTATATTAGAAGGCAAAATTCATGAATTGCAAATTTCAACAGAGATTAATTGACTGCCTTGATTGCTTTCCAAGTGATTGTATTATTCTGGAGCGTCATATAGAAAATAGATGGTATGACACAGCATAAATATTCTCTAATAAACTAAATCAAGACAGTTCTGACCTCAGTAGCTAGGAATACCTAGGTAGAAAACACTTATTTGCCCAAAATTGTATGAGACTGAAAAACAAAATGGAAACTAAATTCCAATTATTGTGTAAGAAAATGTCTTCTGGATTTACCCATCTTCTCACATTCACCAAAATAATATTTCATTTCTAATGTCATGTCTGGAAAACCTCCAGTTTCCTCAGGTCTCCTAAAAAATTCCACCACAAAAAAAAAACCAAACCAAACCCAGAACAAACTATTAAGCTGGTGCAGGAGTAAATAGCCACAGGTGCTAATTTCTGTCAAAGGAGGATTCAAGCTCACTTCAAAGAAAGAAAATCAGCTCTGCCATAGGATGTTATAGACTGATTTTAATTGGCGAGAGATGCTCAAAAATAGTTCATTTGCTATGCTCCTCTGCTTTTGCTGTTGGGAAAAGAGGGGCCTGTTTGGTGTGACACCTGGGGACTTGCTGCCAGGCTTGGGTGGTACCACGGTATCGCAGCCGTAAAGCTGATGGCCACAGGATGGGGTAAAAAAGCCTGATGTTGGGAGAATGTGGCTGGAGAGCTGCCACTGGACAGGACACCTTTCCATTTTAGAAAGATTTTTCTCAGGCTTTTGAATCATGAGTTTCACACTTTCTCTAAAAGCAGCAAAGCAGCTTATTAATGTCTTGAGTCTATAATTTATATGTATTATCTAACAGCCACAGCGCTCAACGTTTGCTTTCATATGTAATTAACGATGTCATTTCAACTTTTAGTTCTATTATACATTTACATGTAAATTAGAAAAGCATTCTCACCTATTTACAGTATGATCTTTGTTTTGGGGCACTCCCCAACAGAATTCACAACCAAAAACTCAAAGAGCAAGGAGGTAAGTTAATGAGAAAGCCGGTAACGCAGCATTCCAGCCTCCTTTGGCTGCAAAGTGAGTGGGATGGGAAGTGACAAATGTGTGAACCTTCCTTTAAAGATATTTAGATGCTTTCTGCATCGGTGCATGATAAACCCGGCGGTAACATTTTTACAGTTATATATTTAATTATAAGGATATGGGGCATATTAAATTGCTGCCCACGACGGAACCATTTACAGGGTAGGTTTCTGGTCAGTGTTATACACTGAGGAAGGAAGATCCTGTTACTCATCAGCCTGTTCTGTGTGAGTCATGACAGTTTTCAAACATATGGTGATGGTGTACTTTGTGGCCCTTCAGCATGTAATAACAAGTGTAACACTGTGTAGGCAGTACATTTCACTTTCATGGCTAATTTATATCTATCAGTCCTTCCCAGCTTTCTCCTGGTGTTTATTGTGGCGTTCCAGTTCCTGTTTACAGTTGCGTTCTTTTCAATACCTAGGGTTTGATAAACTATGTAAAACTGCACTGTGTATATACATATCTTTGAAACAATTTCTATGTATTTCAGCTTTCATTAAAACATTATTATTATTTTTAAGTATTAAGGAATAATTAGACCACCTTTAGAATTAATTTTATAGAATTAATTTAAGTATTAAGGAATAAATAGACTACCTGGTCTAGTGGGAGGTTTCCCTTGCCCATGGCAGGGGGGGTGGAACTTGCTGATCTTTAAGGTCCCTTCCAACTCTAACCACTCTATGATTCTATGAATTTTACGTTAGAAAACACAGATTCAAAATCTAATGTGCTGCAAATGGCATGTTTCAGCAATTCCCCAGACGTGCCCCAGGAGACGGTTGTCAGCTGATGGAGTGAACTGCTCTGTGTAATCAGAACACCTCAAACAGTCCAGGTGTTTCAGGTGATGCTGGTGTTGTAGAGAACCGTGGTGGCACACAGATTTTTTTCCTTCAAAGAAGTTACTACAAGCTGTATTTTCTGTGAACTGTGCTATGCCCAACTGGCCACCGAAGTCAAAGGTCAAGGAGTCCTGCTTTAAATTCCTATCTTCAGTGATTTGTCCTCTGAAGCAAAATGGCAGCCTCAGAGCACCTGTGATGATCTACATACTGATGAGATAACTGCCTTTTCCCTAGCTAGATTCTGCAAAAATTACAACTAAATTGATTCCAGCCTTTTTGGCACAAGGAGAGCCTTCAGAACATGATGTGATGCAGCAGTATCTGCCAAACCTGACAAATGAATACCATCCCCTCGCTGTTTTATTTATATCCTGGTCTCTAAAACACCTATACACAGATGTGCGAGGAATTCCTTTCTTCAGAATTTGACACCTATGAGCCCAGTTTCTAAGGCCTCTTTCCATATTTCCTAATTTTGGGGGCTATGCTAAGGGTGGATGGGCTGGGTTCCAGATGGACCCCGTGGAGGTCCCGGGCAGGACTATCACCTGGAAGCCAGGTCCTCGTGGTTGTCTAAATCGCACGGGGAGCAGGGAATAGTATAGGATTGGGAAGGCACAAAGATGATTTAAAACTGTTCTCTCAACCCCTTCTCATCTGTTATAGACCTTTTGGAGTCTGTCCACAGCTTGACTTCTTCAAGGATATTTGCCCTCTTGTAACTGGCAGACAAGCCTGTAGAGATAAAACACACCATCCCTCCTGTGGGAGTGAATTACAACATCATCTCACTAATGTTTTAGGTCTAAGACTTGCCAGCAGCGATGTATGTATCTTGTTTTCTTCTGTATCATCATGAAGATACAGAAGAAGTGAAGAGTGTGTCCATGGTGTGTCTTAGAACTTAATACTGTTCAATGGATTTCTCTGTGGACTGGCAAGAAAATGTTTCATTAAAGCAGATTTTAAAAGGTAGAATTAAAACAGAAGAGATATGAATTTTAACATCTGAAACTGGAGCATAAACTTCACAGTATGTACTTGCTGTGGGAAGAGGGAGGCACCAAGGAGAGAGAATTCATATCCAAACCCCTGGGAATAAGATCATCTCTCCTTATCCTGCATCTGCTCTATTTCCCAGGAGACAGGATGAGGAGCAAAATCCCTAGCACAGGCAGTTCTGTTTCCTATTGATTTTTAGAGTGACTCTGTCCTTCTCAGCCCCACGTACTGTACAGCATCCATCTAGCCACAGGCTTATTCACAGGAGCCATTTTCTGTAGAGACATAATTGGTCACTGGCACAGAAACGACAGAAACAGTTGTCACACAGCAGAAACATTTCCATTTCCCTCCCCCTTGGGGCAAACAGTATTACCATTAATTCCCCAGTCCAGTGCAGCTGGGTACTGCCTCGGTCTGAATACCCTCTTCACCAAGGCAAGCTCCAACAATGAAAAGCAGATGTAAAATAATAAAAAATGAGGAAAAAAAATAATAATCCAATCAAGCCTGGATGCCAAGTGAATTTGGTGTAATTCCATCTCGAGTTTTAGTTGAGGAGAGAAAAGCATTTAACAGAACTGGAAGGGGTTTGGCAATGACCGCGGCACAGTCACCATGGTACAAACGATCGCAGCACATTAGGCTCAAGAAGATGAAGCAAATTGGAGCAGAGAAGGGCGAGCTGAATAATCAAGGAGATGTAGAATCTCTTTTAAAGAGATTAAGAGTTCAGTGTGTTTAGCCAAGCAAACTGATGGTCGGGAGGGGAGAAAGGAGAGCAGTATCTCCTAGGCAGGTGAGTGGAGGAAGGACCAGCTGAGAGGGTTACCCAGGGAAGAATCTTCTTTTTCTACAATAATTTAATCAAACATATAAAAGAGAAGTGTTACATTTGAGGATCTCCTTAGAAATGCAAACATGTAGAGAAATGGGGCTAATCACTAGCCAGGGAAATGAGCTGGGAAGAAATGACACCGTTTGGCACAATATCTATATGTATATATTACCCTTGAGACCGAACACTGGAGGAGTGAGGTTCTTGGGCAGGAAAGGCGAGATGTCTGCTTGTTTCAATAGAGTTGGATAATTACTTTTAGAAAAAAATCAGGTGAGGTGGCTATCTGTAACGCCTCTTAGACTTTTGAGACTTGGTTCTCTTTCATCGGTAGGTGGAAATGTCTACTTGGAAAAGGTCACATACAGGCATACACTGGCATTATCATTTCTTGTGATTAGCATATGCATGAGCTATAATAAAAGGCAGCATCTGAAAAACCACAGCTTCCTTCTTTTATAAATTTATGTAGGAATCTTAGTTAGGATAAAGAGAATACATCCTTTATATCTCCATGAGGTAGTGCCAGTTTCCCTGGTGCTGAGACAAGTTTATGTCCTGGTCTGTGCCCCTGCTGAATGCTGGCTGGAAAAAAGAATGCATTTCTTACACTTTCAAAGATTCACTTCTCAAAAAAAAAGAAAAATCTCATACTGGTTGATGCAATTATCCCAGATTTACACTGATGTGTGACTGAAATTAAAATCACAGCCCTCACAGTTTTTTTTTTTAGGGAAAAAGCATTTTACATAATGAAACTCTGGTGAATTTAATGAGAAAAAGGTACAAAAAAGTCTCCTTCACCATGGAAAAAACCCTGCAATCCCTGCCAAGATTATCAAGGTAAGAATCTCGCCTAATCTAATTGTAGGTAATCTGGCAGCAAAGCCTCATGAGTTTGCAAATCTCCATGAAGGAATGCTGACACACCATACAATCGGCTGGTGTTCAAAGAAAGGGAAGGGGATAATGTGAGTAGTAATAAAGGAGGCACTTAGAAATCTGTACTCTTGATCCTTTTGTTTTCTGCTTTTAGCGGAGTGTTCCTGGGTTTCAGCACAGACTATCAAAGATTTTGCGTCTGGAAGAGTCTGTACATTCTGTTTGTGGAACAAACTTTTTTAAGGCCTATCAATACCAGGAGAAAATAGAAAAGGAGCACAGTCATAGTTGGCAAGTAAAGATATGGGAGGGTGAAGAGAAGTACGGTATCACACACTCAATGTTCTTACTCTAGTAGTGGCCAAGATTGTGATATTCCACCAACAGGGTGGGATTTTTTACGTCCTCTAAAGGATTTGATACACTTCTGCAATGGTTCAGTGACTGAGGTAGGTGAATACAGAAATAAACGTAACTTCCTGTGACTCACATGCAGTGATTAGTAATTCTCACAACCTTGAATGAGCAACTGAGACCCCAAAGGAGAATAAAGTCACTGAAAAGTGAGAGTACAGAGGAAGGAAAGGAGGAGTGTAAATGGAACACTATCTTTCTTCATGTACAAGCACGAAAAGTCACGCAAAGCAAATATGGAGAAGAGTCTTTCCAAGCCAGAAAGGTGCCAGTAGCCAACTATCAGCTGACTACAGTTAATGGAAGGCAGTAAGGAAGGAAGGTGCTTCTCCTTCAATGCAATGAGAGGTACGGCAGAAGCGAAGAAGGAACAGAAATTGCTGGTTGAGCAGAGTAAGTACGTGCTGGCACGAGCACGCCCTCGTAGAGGTGGGAACACGCTCCTTGAATGCAGGGAGTAAAGATGCAAGTCTAATTATCGTCCTAAGCTCTTCTCTGCAAACCCTTGATCTGTTGGGAGTTTGAGGTTTGTCGAAGGGTGCAGTTCTTAGCTCCTTGATCCCTTACTACTTTGAAGATCACAGTGGAAATTGGGATATATAAATATAGCTGTTTTGCTGAAATCATCAAGTGTTTTATGTTTTTTTTCTTTATGTTCAGGTGTCGACACACAAATTCTCTAATAGTTTCTCGCTTTCAAGTGGTTACTTTAACTGTATTACCTGCAGGTTTTCTGTCTTTTTTATATAATAGAACTGTTTTAAAGCTAATTTCATGGGCATCTTAAAACCTTTCAGTATCTTTTGGGCTTTAACAATAGCACTGCTCTGTAAAAGCTGGGAGATTAAAAGAATTCTGGTTAGCAAAATGTTAACCTCTAGCATTAGAGGTTAACATAACATAACATAAACAAGCATCCCACTGTTTAAAAAAAGTAAAAGAAATTAACTAATGAGATGGCCTGTTAAGAGTAGAATTAACACTGCCTGCTTTATTTCCTTGTTATTTCTCTGCGGATAGAAAACAGCAGGGAAAATGACACTGCCTCTCATTTGTTACGGCTTTCCAGAAGTCCTTGTGACTCTGAAAAAGGAGAATTCACTTGCATGTAAATAAAGCTTATCGCCTTGGGAAGCAGGATCATGACCAGTGTTTATTTTACTTAGTACTTTAACGCCATGGCCAACAGTGGGTTCCCGATGGTACGTTCAGGCATCTTGACTCTGACAATGAGCCACGTCAAACCAAATACAGTCCTTTGACTCCAAAGTGCCTGAACTCCCTGTTAACAGTGTAGCTCTGCATGTGGCAATTGCACAACCGCACAAAGGAGTTAGGCTAAAACGGCGTCTGGGGCTGCGTATTTGACACTTGGGACTCTTGAGCACTGATTTTTATGTTTCCTCTTTTCCATAAAGAGGCTCCTGTAGGAAATACAAACTAAAAGCACATGCAACTGTCAAGTGATTGTGATGAAAAGCCAGACTGGTTGCTGAATCTGGCCTTTTAATATTTATTATTGCCGGGATGCTTTTAAACAGCACTTTAGCAGCAGTTGAAATTATTCCAATGTAGTGCTTTATTGTAGCCCATATTTATAAAATGAAGTCAAAGATTTTATAGACTGTAAGATGAGATTTAAAAAAAACCCACTTTTGTCCCTTTTGGAGAAAAGACCCTCTAAGCCAGGAGGATACATTTTTTGAATAACAATGGTAAAATAGAACGACCCACACTTCTTAAATGAAGTGAACCTGAATTTCTTTATAGAGGCTTGCTCTATTTGTGGATGTCAGTTAAACCGGATCCTAGTTTGCTGCGTGTATTTCTCACACTGTTGCACCTCAAAACCTCAGCTTTGTGCTGCATTAGTTGAACTGTTTGGTTTTTTTTCTCTTCCACTGTGATTTACAAACCTCCCTCTCTCTTCTGGGAGAGAAGGCAAATTGGGTATATTGAGAATAAAGAATCCAGCATGATAAATAATGTATTTTGGGATTTTGTTTTAAATATCCACTCAGATGCCTGCAGAAAACCACGGTGACCTTGGTGGCAGACTAAAGAATATTCTAGAGACAGCATGTCTAGATCACTTCAGCCTAAAAGCAGGGCATACAGCATAACTAGTTCCCTAAGAGAAGATGGAAATGTGGGCAGTAAATAGTTTTTACTGCCAGATGAACTTGGATAATTCTCATGTAGATGGGACAGGAAAAACAAGATCCAAATGGAGGGATACTCTTATGATATTCAAAGTCGGGTAGAAGCTGGAGGAAGAAGCACGCTCACCAGGTCTCTTCTGTGTCTATCTTCTGCTGCGTGCCATAAACAGAGGGGAGTAATAGTGCACTTTAGTTCCATTGAGCTAATCATCCTTCCTGCAGGAGGGAGCTTATAGAGTGTGCTGCTTATGTGGGAAATTGCCAGCACGCATATACTTGATTAGGCAGCGTATTATGAATCAGGGTCATAGCTGGAGTAGTTGCTTTGTTCAGAGACGCTCAGATCCCTCGGGTAAGCAGCTAATTGCAGGAAATCTTTTAAAGCAAATGTGTGATAGGAAGAAAGCAATGAATATTGTTTAGTCAAAAGACAGGAGTGGTTCCTTTGAATCAGTTCTCTTGCATAATTATGTAATTAGGGCATGTCCTATTTTTAATTAAATCTCTTGAATATTCATGAAAATACTCTGAACCTGTGTACCGATTGGCATGACTTATTTTTAAAATACAGTTTGTATAAAGGAATGCCCTTCAATCTTTTTTTTTTTCCCTTTCATATTACTGTGCAAACACATATTTCCCATTATTATACATAGTTAGCCTGTATTGCCTGTTAAAACGAAAACATTATGGTAAACCATTAATACAAAATTCCCAGAGAAATGTTTTACATGGACATGAAGAACACAAGAATCTGCTGCTCTGAAATATTAGTATCACAACTGGTTTTTGTTGGACAGCTTGACCTGTGTAAGTTATCAATCAGTGAGTGGTATTCAGAAAGTAAACTTCAGTTCCCTCAGCTTTTCAGATCCAACAGTGACTCTGTATTTGCAGCCTGCAGACAGTCTACCTTCTCCTGACTGTTTTGTTTCTTGCGGGCTCCTGTGACTCTTCCTGTTCTTCTGCCTCTTTAACAATAGCATTAGCTTCGATTCCTCTTCCGTCTTCCTGCTTCTTCTTAGGAGTCTTGCTTTCTCACCCGACTCTTGTTCTCACGTCTACCATTTTGTAGACTTGCTCAGTGTTGTATGTGAGGGCAAAGAGATGTAAGCTCTGCTTTCCACTGTGTGTTTTAGATACTGGCATTTAGGTGAGGCTGCACATTTTGATTTACCACTATACCTCCATGTGTTTCCATTAGCTTATGAGTCATACCCTGTATGTACTGCAGCAGTCACACAGGCAGTTGGACTAGATGATTGTTGTAGGTCCCTTCCAACTGGACTATTCTATGTGGAGCTCAGACAGTAACACAACACAATGTTCTGTCCAGACATTAATAATTCTTTCATAAAGTTAGGCTGTTACTGTTCCCTGATCATTTCCAATGTGGATTTTACTGCTTTGCTGTATTTAACTGCTTTTTCATCTCAGACCTCAATTCCTTCCATCTTTCATTTCTGGGCTTAACTTCTACCTAGTGGAACATAAAGCAACACGAAGAAAACACTGGGACCGTTCCTTCTTCTTTAGCAAAGATGGGAATGAAATTGGAAACTGCAAAGAAATAGTTCCTGTGACAAATGCCACCGAGTTCTCATGGAAGTCTTACTTTTTATGTGTAACCCTGTGGAAGGGTGGGGATCTTCCACTCGGTTCAATGTGGAACGAAGACAAGGGTGTAGAAATACATTAACAGCACATCATTAGCCCCAGGGGGGGGACATGGCCTTCACGATAGAACTTGTGCTTCAGCCTCAGTTTCCCCAGTGTGACTGGCACCGTGAGCTGGCTGCATCCTGTGGAGCTCTCCGCGTGCCTGTATCCCAGAGGTGTTCAACTGTGACAGCAGCATCAGCTTCACAGAAGCAAAACAGAAGAAGAGGCCCCTTCCGTGGAGATATTCAAGGTGAGGCTCGACAACACCCTGGGCAACCTGGTCTAGTTGGGGGTGTTGCTGCTGACTGCGGTGAGGTTGTACTAGATGACCTTTGGAGGTCCCTTCTGGCCCAGACCATTCTACGATTCTATGAAAACCCCAAATTTCTATCCAGGACACTCGGAACCGCCACCACAAAAAGCCCTTGTGGTAGTGCCCTGCTCTGGAGCAAAACCACCTCAACTGGGGGTGCCATGAAGAAAAGGTGGGTTTTGCCCAGCCCTGACACACACCTTGGCCAGATGAGGCCTCAGTGTGGTGCACCATGGCCCCTGCCGCCCCCAGGATGTCAGTCTGGGTGCTCGCACCTGAACCCCCGAGGGCCTCAGCCGAGGGGGCCACGAAGGCACCCCGGGGTTTGCTCACGCCTGACACATGCCTCGGTCAGACGAGGCCTCAGCGAGGTGCAACATGGCCCCCACTGCCCACCTTCCCCGGGGATTTCAGGCTGCGGCCTCACCCCTGAGGGCCTCCATCAGCACCCCGCTCTCCCTCACAGCGGCCACAGGCAGAGCCCTGGGGGGGTGGGTGGGGGGGAAGCCATTGCGCTCGCGCT